>RJWT010000453.1:0-67585 GCA_004365215.1 Cuniculus paca
GGGGGAGGGGGAGGGGGAGGGGGAGGGAAAGAAGAAAAGAAAAGAAGAGGGAGAAGAAGAAGAAGAAGAAGGAAGAAGAAGGAGAAGGAGGAGAAGGAGAAGAAGAAGAAGAAGAAGCATTCTCAATGGTAGGGTTTCAGGCAGTGTTACGCCTAGATTTTTAAAACAGCTTCCCTGCTTCAGTGTAAAGGCCCATTTAGTTGTCCTTTTTGTCTTCTAATGTGCTTGGCAGGAAGTGACATATTTGTCACTCCCGTCTGGATCAAACAATTGCAGCAAGATACCAGTTTAAAATCCTCCTGGGAAAGTACTTTGTTGGAAGGAAAAGGATTATCTGGGAGTCATGAGACTTTCCTTATTCCTCATATGTTAGCAACTCATTGTGTGGATCTAAGAAAATCTAGTCTTTGTCAGCATGACTTTATTTCTTTAAAATGAGTTTCAGATCATGGTAGAAAAGGATTGTTGGGTTAGGTTAACTGTATGACCCATTCTACCTAGTTCTGCTATAGTAGCACAAGTCTTTATTAAGATAGGTTTTAGATATACAGAATTATATGCGTGACAGTAATTGACAAATATTGGCCAATATTAAAATTTTTCCACTTTGCCTCTGGTTTTAAAGTAATAAAGCATTTTACAAGAATTTGAAGGCTACTGTGCACATAAAACCAGTTCCATTTTATAACCTTCATTCCTTTTTTTCCAAAGATAATCATTATTTTGAATTTCTTGTTTAGCATGAATGTTTATGGGTTAATACTTTTAAAAGTGTGGATATTTAGCAATGCATTGGATTGTTTTTTGAAGTTTAAAATTTTATATACATATGACATCACATTGGCTATAATTTTACAACCTTTTCGCTCCACATTATATGCTTACATGTATTTTGATGTTTAATTATTGTAGAAAAATTTAATTTTAACTTGTACCATAATATTTAATTGTACAAATATGCCACATTGCATATAGTCATTCTCTTATTGATACATTTACATTGTTTTAAATTTTGTCACCATTCCAAACAATACTGTTGTCATTTCTCCTACTGCACAGATATGAGTGTTTCCCTAGCTATAAACCTGGAAGTGGAAACTAAGTCACAGGCATATTCATCAGCTTTACTACATACTGCATAGTTTTCAAAAGTAGTTATCACTGACACCCCATATATATAAGATGTTTAGTTGCTTTACTGCCAACACTTGATATTGACTGACTTTAGAGTTTAGCCAATCTAATGTGTTCAAAATAATTTCAAATTTTTGTAATTTGTGCTTCCCAGATTACTGAGAAGTGAGTTTGAAATTGGCTATGCATATTTCTGTATTTTCATTGGTCTTTGCATTTCCTTTTTTTGTGAGAAATCTATTGGTATCCTCTACTATTTTGTTTACTAGGCTATTTCTATTTTTAGTATTGATTTGTATGGGCTCTTTATATAGTGTGGATATGTATTTTATAGTAGTGTGTTGAATGTCTGTAGCTTTTGTGACTTTGTGTTTTTAAGTTAATGTGTGGCAGATTGAATTTTACAAAGATATGAAATGCACTAGTATCTGCTATATGATGTGCTCATCTAGAACTTTTCCACTCCTCATCGCTAGGTAGAATCTATGTCATTTATGCTTGAACATGGGAGGGACCTTGTTACCGCCTTGACCAATACAGTGTGGCAAAGATGATGGTATGTGATTTCCAAAGCCCAGACACAAAAAATGTTACTCATTTCTGCCAAATTATGTGAGAATACTTTCTCTTGGAATCCTGCCATCATGTAGCAAACAGAGCCAGGAGAGCTGTGGAGGGACTCACAAGGTAGGAGCAGAGGACCCTGCCTGCAGCCCTATGAATTACTTGAAAATATTGCATGGTACGAATATACCACTATCTACCCTTTTTCTTGGGCTATTACCAAGTTTTGACTATTATAAAGTTACTAAGAATATTACTAAAACATACCTTTATGTGGTATATGTTTTCATTTTTCTTGGGTAAATTACCTGGAGTGAAATTTCTAGAACACTAAATAGACATTTATCATTTAAGAAACTTTCAACCTGTTTCTCAGGATGGTTTTTCTATTTAAAGTTCCATTTGCAATACATAAAAGACTTTCAGTTGGTCCACATCCTCATCAGCATTTGTGTTGTCAATCTTTACTTTTTCCACCTTTCTAGAAAGTATGTGGTAGCATCTAGTTTAGTTTGAATTATATGTTCTTATTGTTAATCACATTGAATTCTTTCCACATGTTTATCATATATATATATATATATATATATATATATATATATATATAGTGTCTCAAAATATTTGCCTATTTTTAAAATTTTAGGTTGTCTTCTTATTCTTGAATTGTAGGTATTTAAATATAGTTAGATACCAGTCTTTATCAGACATGTTTATTTCAATGTTTTGTCAGTTTTCTTGATATTTTTCCAAGAGCTGATCTTCAACAGTTGATACACTCAAATTTGTTTTTCTCTTTCTCTTTATAATCTATTTCAAGATTTCAGTATACTATTTAAGATATCTTTGCCAGCCAGGTATAGGCGGCATGTACCTGTAATGGCAGTACTCTGGGAGGCTGAGGCAGGAGGATCACAAGTTTGAACCTGGCCTTGGCTACACAGTGACTTAGAGATTTCTCTCTCAAAGAAAAATGTAGAAAGAGTTGTTTATGTAGCTTCATGTGAAATCCCTGGATTCATTTCCCCAGCATCATCACAAACAAAACAAAACAAAATAAAACAAGGAACAAACTCTGCCAATGACAACTTTATGAATTTTTTTCCTATTAGGTTTTTTTTATAGTGAGCTTCTTATTTCTAGTTACTTATTGTGTGAGGTGCTGTAATAGTCAACGTTTATATTTGTTCCAAATGAATATCAAATTGGTCCAATAGTTTGTCCTTTCAGATTGACTTACCTTGGTACTTTTGTTAAAAATCAATCAAGCACATATCTATAAATATATTTGGGACTCTAGTCTACTCAATAGACTTTTATGCTTGCTTTTATACTACTGCTACCCTGTCTTGTTTCTTGTGACCTTGTGTTAAGATTTGAGGCAACGCAATGGCTGTCTTCCAACTTTGTTCTTCCATTTTCTGCACCTAGGACCTGGCTATCACCAGTCCTTTTGATATAATTCCGAGTCTCAACTTGACCATTTCTGCTCCTGCCCAAAGTATGAAGGCACTTGTTTCATGCATTCTTGCCCAGGGTTTTATTTGAGTAAGGTTGGAGAACAAGTTCTGTTCCAGCTCCAGAATGAAGGTGTGGTGGTTAAATGTTGTCAGCTTGGTTAGACTGTGGTGCCAACTCTTTGGTCAAACACTAATTTAGATGTTTCTCTGTAGATGTTTTGCAGATGTGGTTCACACCTACAGTCAGTAAGTACAGATTAACCTCAGTAGTGGGGCTGGGCTTCATTCAGGCAGTGGAAGCCTGTAAGAGATGATTCCAAGGAGAACAAGAAATTCTGCCTCATGACTGTATTATGAAAATCTTACTTGATTTCTAGCCTACTCATCTATTCTACACATTTTAGACTCAAAACTGCATTTACTCTTGAGTTTACAGCTACCCATTTGCCCTGCACATATTGGACTTCTGAATCTGTTACAGAAAAGTAAGACAACTCTTAAGTTTTAGTAATTCACATCTCCTAATAAGTGTATTTTTTTCATTGAACTTACTATTATGTGTGCCACAGATCTGAAGGAAATGACACACTTTTGTGAAGTAGGGAACTAAGAAAACTCAGTGTACGGAGCTATATTTAAGAATGGAAAGCACAGCTCTTCAGCAGTATGTGTTGTACTATGCATTTTCACACAACTAACCATATCTTCACTGCTGCCAGTTCTCTGGGGGCACCAGTGCCTAGAACATAGATTCGCTCAAGGAAGTCCTCATTTAGTGAGATAGTCCTGCAAAGAGAGAGCATGTAATGAGTGTTATCACAGAGCTAAATAAGGCCAGTGTGGGAATACACAAGAAGTATGGACCATTCTTTAATTGACCAAGCAAGTGAAGTATGTTGTTTGAGGGAGCTAGGAGCTGACAAAAAGGTGGGAAACCTCAGTTTTCCCCTTGCCATGGCTGACAGGACCAGGCCACGTATATGCACAGAGGCTTTCTGGAGGGTGAGTCCTTGTCACTTGTCTCCATTTTCTCACTTTTCCAATATAGAATCTTCTTGGGTGTGAATAGTATCACAGTGAAAAACCAAGAGATTTATTTCCCTTGGTGAAAACCCCTTGCTTATATGCAAACCAGCAAAAAAGCCCATGGCTGCATACATATGTAAATACTATTCCTAGCAGAACCAGTCTGCCATAGTCAGGAGATACTACTGAGAAAGATCTTGCAATTAGGAACTCACCATATACACCTTCTCCTGGTAGCAGTTCCCTGTGAGGGAATGGCTAGGATTTGGAGGATGAAGTCCTGTGTTTTGGGGATACAGTGTATGCTCAGAGAACTGTGCTTGTTCATGCTTCATTATTCATTTTTTGCTCACTTTAAAATGGTGCATTTTTAAGAGCAAATGAGAATTTAAGCCCTATATTGTGTTCTAAGATCTTCCCATCAATTTCAAACCTGACTATCACCCATGGTATAAAGATGATAACCACTCTCAAAAAGAATTTTGTAAACAAGGAGTGGATTTTCATTGATCCTAAAATGTCTCAGTGTTATAGTTTGTATGTAGATGTCCCCCCTAAGCCTCAAGCAGTCATGGGGGTGGGCTTCTAGAATTTGTAATTGATTCATGGTCCAATGATGAAATTATGGGTGTGAGTGCTACACACACCCTAGGGTGGGTGGCCTACATACAATATAAGGGACAGAAAGGGTCTTCTGTCTGTGCTCCTCCCCTTTTTGCTCTTGTTGCTTTTGCTGTTTCCCACTGCCGTGAACTGTTGCCCTCTGCCATGAGCCACTCTGCCTTGGAGCCAGCTGATTATGGACTGAAATCTCCACAAACTGTGAGCTAAATAATCCTTTCCTTCCTTAATTTTGGGTGTGGGTATTTTGTCTCAGCAATGACAGAAAAGTAACCAAGACACTTTCTGAATCTCTCAGTTTTAAATTAGCTTATGGAAGTGAAGGGTGTAGGAAAGTAAGTAGGCATCACATAATGATCAATAAAGGAAGAATGTCCTTCAGGTGTAAGACAGGCCTCAGGTAGAGCAGAAACTCATAAAGGAATGTTCACTGAAAGGATTGCAGATGTCAGGGCTTTTGTTGATGCTGGACCATGGGTTCTGGAGGGCCTGGTATAAAGGAACTGAGAAAAGTTGCAAGGTGAGATAAGACTGAGGATTTAAATTCCATGGAGAGATAAAAGGTATCAAGGAACACTGGCCCTTTCCCCAGTTGTTCAGCCCATATCCTGTCCATCAGAAAATACTTTTGATTGTAATTTTAAAATAGCTCACAGATCCCACTGCTTTCCACTTCTACTGCTACCACCTAATCTTAAGCAGTCTTTTTTCTCGTTGGCTAGATTTTTGTCTAGTCTCCCTTCTACCTTGCATCTATCCTTCTTAGTATTGACATTGCAGTAGAGAAGTAATTTTTTAAAAAACATATTCTGATCATACTTTTTTTGCCCCCACAGAATTCTTACTTTTAGAACACATTTAAATTCTTATCAAAATTTATACAGTATTGTACTCTATTCCATAGCTGCTTCTTTTGCCCCTTTTCTACTGTGTCTCTTTCATTCCTATTTCCTTTAGCCACACTGGACCCTGTGCATGCTCCTACTTTGGGCCTTTGCCCTTACTTTTCCTTTATTTGGAATGCTCTTTCTCCAGATATTCACATGGATCACTCTTTCATTCTGTTTAGCTCTGTGAAAAAGTCTTTTCACATAAAAGGCTTATAGCATCTTCTTATTCTTTGTCATTTTTCCTGGTTGATTTCCCATCACAGTTCTTAACAAGACATAATATATTTGTCCTTATATTGCCTGCCTCCTTTTTTTTTAACCACATGAAAGTGTAGAAGTTTGATAACTGCTGAATTCTCATGCAGTAATTAATTCTTGAATAAGTGGAAGATTGAATCTCTATTTGGTGGTGTTTCCAATAATTGTATTTTAAATTCTATTTGCCTGGTCTTCTTCCATGTCAAGGCATTCTGTCATTTCTTTGCTTGGGAGATCATTTCCTCCTTCACTATTGGACTGAGATTCGAATCTCTCCATGATTAGACATCACTCCATATATCAGTTTTGATTTTTTGTTACTCCTCAACCAGTATCCACTGGTCTCATATTTTCTTGTTAATTTTACCACTAAAACTTCGCATGTTTCTGCTCTTACTATCAAAATCTTCCTGAGACCTCATGACTTGGTTTTTTCTACTCTAAAACCATATAGATCTTGGAAGCTGCATCATTCATCTTGGCATTTAGTCACATAGTCTTACTTGTTCATTGCAGATAAAAGGCAATGGGGAGATTACTGAGTACCTGGAGAGAATCTTAAATTGAGGATGTCACAGACCTCTTGATTGTAGGACCAAACTCTACTCTTCAGCAGTGTTTTAAACTGCACCACTCACTGCTACTACTTCAGGTTTTCCTGGAGTAGAAATCATGTTTATTCAATTTGTATTTTAGAGGTTTTTGTCCTATTTTGCTCAATTAATGCATGTTAGGCAAAGAACTTTTATGTTAGAGTAAAAGGTTTAACTTTGGACCATACTAAACTGAAATCTCTCAGTGTCTTTCCCTTAAGTATTGCCAGTGTTCTCACCTAAGCCTCATTTTTTATGAATATCTCTACTTGAAAATATAGACTCCAATATGATTCCACTCTGGTGGGGAAGAATTTTATTCATTGACATGGAGTCACAAATATTTTAATTATTAGAGAAACCTGTCTTCCATCAGATGTCATATTTTAACAAAGCTGTCATCCAGTAACCTGAAACAAATGTCAATGCAGAATTAATTTATTTTATAATTAAAATTCAATCTTTAGTGTCAAGTGGATATCATAATTTAATGGTAATAATTAGACTTTATTGTAATTAGCTTGAAAATGAAGAATACATTCAGATCCATTCAAAGTAATGCCAGGAGCTGATTCTTGATCTATGTATCTTTTATAGTAGAACGTAGTATGAAGATATAAATTCTGGCCAAAATAGTCTATAAATTTAATGCTAATTCAGTGTTAATGTTAAGGTGTAGCAATGTTGACAAATTAATTCTTACTTTCCAGTTGAAGGAAGATTTGAATAATAAATAGTCAGGAAAGGTTTAAAAAAAAACTTAGGGGATATGCCTTACCATCTAACAAAATATGCTATGAAATAAGTATAATGACAATAATGTGGTTCTGACATTGAATAGGTAGATAAATTGAAGAGACAAGAAAATTCATAAACAGTCTAATTTATGTTAGAGTTTTATGTATGGTGGCATTAGTACTTTTAATCAGTGGAGAAAATGTTGATTATTTAGTTAAGGATTTTGGAAGGATTGGCTTAAATTAGCAAGAAATCCATTTTACACATTAATCAAGCTAAGGTAGATTAAATATTCAATATTTTAAAAACCTATTATGAGAAGAGCATTTTCTTCTAATCCGTCATTGCTTGCCACTAAGGCCAGAAACCACAAATGAAAGAACACAAATTTGACTTCATAAAGTTTAGAGTTTCTATATGACAAAACATAACGTTTATTCATTCTTTGAGTTAACTCATATTTACTATGTACCTACTACATAGAAAGCATGAACCACAATAGTATATAGTCAATACAGCACACAATGTATTAACATTTTAAATGTTTAAAGAATTCCTACAAATCAATAGCAGAAAGTTTAACAACTTGAGGGAAAATGGGAAAAATACATGTAAAGATAATTTACTAAAGTACAAAAAACCAATAAACCAATAAATGAAAATAGCTTCATAACCAAAGTTATAATTTAAAACATCAATAATGTATCACTTTTCACTTAGCATATTGATAATGATTAACAGCTTGATAATTTCCACTGTTGATAATGGTATAAGGAAATGGATATTTTGACTTCTGTTTTGAAAATATAAATTACAGTTTCTGGAGGGCAATTTTGCAATGCATAACAACACTTAAAATGTGTACAACTTTTCACCCAGCAATCTATTTCTAGAAACAAATGCTAAAGAAATAACTGTACAAGGATAAGGATTTAGCTCAGCAAATAAGCACCTGCCTGGCAAGCATGAGGTCATGAGTTTGATCCCCAGTACCAAAAATAGATAAATTAAATAAATAAAGAAACAAATAACTATACATGCTTGTAAGAATTTATGTAAAAAAGCTTTCATTTAGCAGAGTTTATACTAAAGAGTAAAAATCACCTCAATATATGTCTGTAAGTATTATTTAAATAAATTGTTTCATCCATATGAAATTTTATGATTTTTGCTATAATAAGGGAATTATTTGTATACTTATGTAAAACAGGCCTGCAGTATAAGAAAGTCGTTTTTACTGTATGTAGAGGATAACTTCATTTCAAGAGTATATACATGTAGATACTAAAATAGATGTGTATAGGTAAGACAGAAGTAACAAAGGAAGGAAAAGTTTTGTTTCTTTTTGTTTGCTATTTTATTAAGTATCGTTCACCATTTTAGGAAACTCCATCCCTGACAGCAGCACTGCTAATAACAAATGAATTATGAATATGATACACTTGTATCAACTTGTACTTGTAGGAGGTCTGTTCATAAGGCAATCTAACTGCTCCGTACATTCTTGGTAGGTATGCCCTAGCATTTACTTATTAAAATGCATCCTATTTTATATTAATTACTTTCTTTTTTATATTACCGTATGGTGTTTGTCTTAAAGTGTGTGCAAGAAGGTTATATAATCTTTGAATTTTATGTAAGAATAATAAAAGGGCATTAGGTCCTAGAACAGTGAAAATTACTTATTCAGATTGTGATTCTTTTGTTTACTAATTGTGGGGAACTGGGATACTCTGTGGCAATTTCAGAATTAAGGTGTAAGGTATTCTCAATGAAAGTAAACCCAATTCACACCAACAGTCTCAATTAAAAGCTAACATTTCTGCATCGCCTGATGGATCTGTGGGGAATTGTTTGCAATGTAATGACTGGAAGTCACATGATAAATTGAAGTTTTCCAGAGTGTTTCAAAGATGACCATGTCTTCTAATCCCAGCTCAGTCTACTGTCAAATTCCAACTCACTCTCAGGGCCATGCTCATGGTTCCTACAATGTTGCTAAGTTTGTCACCTATTTGGACAGTCATTCTCATGCTTGAGCCTCTGTCACATGAAATGAAAGGCCAATTAAGAGATAGACTGCTGAGGCCTGTCCTTAGAGTTTCTGATACAGTGTGTCTGAGGTGTGGCTTGAGAGTTTGTAATTTTAACAAGTTTCCTGGGGAAGTCTATGCTGCTGATTAGGGGTTTACACATTGAGAACGACTTAGGAGATGCCATAAATTCATATATATTCTTTTTTCCTACTTTATTCAAATATGACTTTAAACTGAGTGGTATACTTTTGAAGGCATAGTGAAAAAGAAAAGAAACATGGGGCCAGCAATGCCAATTCTAGAGGCTCATGTATTTGAGGAGGGGGCTGACTGGTAAGTTTTCGGAAAGTCTGTACTGCATGTTTATGGAAGTCACCTAAACATCTGGAAAAGAGCCATTAGCCTATTCAGAGGTTCTACTTGGGACAAAATACCCATGGCCAGACTGATGGGGGCAAATCTTTTTTCGGGGGGAAGTCTACTGAGGATAGAACCAGGACCTTTGGCTTCGCACTGAACTATACCCCAAGCCCTTTTTATATTTTTTTTTTACTTTGGGACAGAGTCTTCTTACTAAGTTGCTCAGGGTGAGCTTGAACTCGTGATCATCCTCCCTAATGTCTTTTAAACACACACACACACACACACACACACACACACACACACACACCTGTGCAAAAGAAATTAAGTCACGTGCTTATTATGTGCTTCAATTTGGACAACTGTATCAGAGCCATTTAATTTTAAATAAAATGTAATTAGAAATATTTCTATTATTTTTACTTCCTCTTTCTATGTGGTTTATTTTTTTACAGGCAAAGACTTAATTCAATGGTCAGTGGAGAGGACTGTCAGCTTAAGCCTTCTTCCTGAAGGAGCGAAGCAGAACTCCATTTTTTATTGTCCTTTATAAAATCAGGTCTAATAGCCACAATAAATCGTTCACACATGGGCAGGCTATTTTTTTGTTTCTGATTGTCTCCTGCAGCATTTATCTTAATGTTCTTCCACGTGTATAATTTCCCAGGAAATTTAGTACTTAATATTCTGATGGTTTCCTTTTCATGTTTTGTCTCCCTACTGAGTCAGTGGTTCAAATGCAAAGTCTGTGTCTTACACTATTTTTTTTATTTTCCAGGGCTGAGCCCACAGGAGGTGTTAAACAGAGCAGTAGTTATTCTTGTCCCATCACAATCATGTAGGAAATTGTGGAAACTGCATTCCACTTATAACCCACAGTCAGGCCCATCATAATTCTTAAGGTGCTAGATTTTGAAAAAAAGATTGAAATTATAAAAGGAAATATAAGTAATACGACTAAAAATCAAAAAGAAAGAAAGTCAACTGCCAGCATGTATATTGTATGATGTTTATATATAAAATTCTTTATTAGATGAACTATTGGAACTAATAGAACAGTTCAGCAATGTTCTAGATACAAGAACAATGTATAAAAAGCAATCACATTCCTCTACTTCATCAACAATTGACTTGAAAATAATACTAGACAAGATATTAGTAACAGGCAAAACATAAAATACTCAGAAATTAACCCAAGGAAGAATGCAGATGCACCTTTTGTGAGATAGGGTCTATGTTGTTCAGGTTGGCTTTGAACTATATTGCCCAGGCTGTCCTTGAATTCATGACAGTCCTCCTACCTTAACCACCCCAGTGCTGATGAAAATATGTTTAAGATATTATTAAGGGACATAAAAATCTGGATAAATGGAGAGAAGTTGTATGACTTAACATTACATATAAGTCAAAACCCCCAAAATTTTCTGTAAATCCTTGAAAAATACTCAGTCAGGATTCTTTGAAATTTGGACAAATAATAATGATGCTTCATTATTATTTGTTCAAACTTTTAAAAAGCTGAATCCCTATATTAAATCATATAAAGACTATACTTTTATTTATTTAATTGAATGTGGTACAATATGATAAATGCTTTTCTTATTTATTGGTGCCAGAAATGAAACTCAGGATTTTGTGCTTTCCAGGCAGGCACTGTGCCACTGAACTATATCCCTGACCCTGATAAATGCCTTTCTAAATTTTAAGGAATCTGGAGTGAGCAGAATAGGCAAAGACCTTGGTCTTAGGCAGCTTTCCTCCGAGTGGGGGTCAGTGGATAGCTAACATTCATGTATACATGCCCATATAAATTTGTATGTACACACAAATAATACTTCAGTTTTCCATCGGGCAGGGAGCAGTGAGTGCCATCAAGCATGGGGAGTCTTGATGTCTAATGTAGAGAAGCAAGAAATGGGTCCTCACAGTGGGCTCTAGAACTTCTGACCTGGAATGAGCTGGACTTGGAAACCCTCTGGATATGGCACAGGTTGCCTTGTATATGGGCCAGAGGGTTATGCAAGATGCTCACTCCATGAAAGAAATATGGAAGCATCTTGATGAAAGTTACTCTGGGAAGAATGTGGAACCAGTTTGGGGCTTTATTTTCCCAGTCTTTTTTATTCTGTCTCTATCTTATGTGGGAAGAGTATCATTTTAGGTATCATATCAGAATCATTCTTGGTATACCACCTCATATAAGCAAGACTTTAAGTACTTGAAAGACCTAAACCTACTTGGATCTTATGGTTGTACCTTCACTCTTTCAGAAAGGAGATAAAATCATTTTCTTTTTATTGTAGAGGCTGCTGAACCCTGGGTGCTTGGGCCACTGGCAATGAGATGGAAAAATTGGAAAAGAGTCTTTCTTTTTTATTTTTTGGTACCAGGGATCGAACTCACGACCTCGCACTTGCCAGGCAGCTGCTTGTACCACTGAGCTAAACCCCCAGCCCTGGAAGAAGCTTTTGTATGTCTGTTTAGGTCTGGCCCTGTATGAATCAAAAGACACATAGATGATCTTACGGAATTTCTATATATTTGTGATTTACTACTACTAATAATGCTTGCTTTTTGACAAAATAAAAAGTAGCATCCTGTCTAGATGCTGCAAGGCCTAATGGAGCAATGTCTCAGAGGTAAACTCAGAGTTTAGTTCCTAGATTTTAGGTATATATCTATATCTATGCTATAGATATGGTATATTATAGATATTGATAGTTCTTTATATAGATTTGTGAGAAAGTTTGATTATGTTATGATTATGAAACGTGGCACATCTTAATTTTTTAGGGCAAGTTAATTCTGCAGTTTTGAGTCTTTAACAGGGAGCAAGCAGGAAACTTGGGCAGGGTTTCCTGCAATTTCAGAGAAGCTTGTCTTTGCTCTTAAGGCCCTCAACTAACTATACGAGGTTTACCCGCATGGTAGATGGAAATTGAACAGTATACTTACTCAAAGTCCACTAATGTAGTGATTCTACAGATTTATTCACTTATTATCTACTTACTCAAAGTCTACATGTAAAATTACCTTTAGAGAAACATCTGGACTGATATTTGACCAAACAACTGGAAAACATAGCCAAGCTTAGTTTCAAATTGACACATGAAATTTGCCATCCTAAGGAACTAAGCTGCTTTCTATTTAAAATAAAAGAGATCTTTCCTGAATGTAGAGATTCTTATTTGGATGTGAAGTATAAAAAATAAAGATCATGGTCTCTGGAGTCAGACACCTGGGTTTGAATCTTCCTTCCATTACTAACCAGTTCTCTAAGCCTATGTAAATTTTTGTGATCTATTTGTGCTTTAGTGTGCTAATCTGTAAAATGTGGCTTTAACAGTATTATCTGCATCACAGGGTTGAGGGAAGGATTAAATAATGCAGATAAAACAGTATTACATGAGGTACTCCATAAATTTCAGGTATAGTTATAAACATCATTATCATTATTAGATGGTTTTGGGGACAAGGATCAACATACAGGAAATAGACCAAGACAAACCAGCAGGAGGAACTCTGATTTGAGCAAAGCCAGATTTCAGCACCAAGGCCAGGAACAAGGAGGGAAATGACTGCAATGAATACAGCTATTAGATTTTAGGTACACTAGGGAGGCTGAGGCAGAAGGATGGTCATGAGTTTAAGGCCAGCCTGGGCTACATAGAGTTCAAGACCAGATTGAACTACATAGTGAGACCCTGCCTCAAAAAAGAAAGAAAGAAAGAAAAGAAGGAAAGAAGGAAGGAAGGAAGGAAGATAAAGAAAGAAAGAAAAAGAAAGAAAGAAAGATTTTAATTGTATTTAGATGTTAAGTTTTTTTCTTTCTTTTTCTTGTCAGTATTGTAGTTTCTTTTAATAGCCTCAAGTGTTCAGGAAAGTCAGCTAACTGCTGCAACCTAGCATCCGTTGTGGATTGTAGTTGCCTTGGGGAGGAGCAGCAACCACAACAAGTTTTCATTCCCAAGGAAGTGATTTGGTAGGGAAACAAAATAGAGATTCCAGTTATTTTATTTGGATATTCAGGAAAAGGGTCATTCCAGAATTGGAAAGCTTGGGGCACCTCAGTAACACACTGACACATCACTTTACACCCGGGTGTCTTGTGTACCTCCCTGCTTCCTGCCCACTGTTGTATTGGCTTGTCTTTTTCTGTCTCTTGGCTTTCATGTATATGAAGAGTCCAGTTTTAGATGTTTCTCTTTTGCTTAAAACAGACAAGCTTAAGGAAAGATAAAGAGGGAAAGGTATTAAAATCAGCTGCTTAGATTTTATCTTGCTGCTCTGATCAGGCTGAAAGTGGTAGAGTGAGGTGTTTCTAAAAAGTGACCAAGTGTCCTTGAGCACATAGGGATGAGGTCCCAGAATGAAGTAAGGAAGACTATGATTGTTTCCCTTCAATGTCATCCCTTCCCTGAAAACTTGGATTCTAGCTCAGTCTAAGGACTGGGAAAGGCCAATTTTAGATTGGTCAGACTTGAGCACCTTGCAAACAGCTATCACAAACCAAGTCACTGATGCCAGAGGAAGGAAATTAGCATTTATAGCATTTTAGTAAAAATGATGTGGACCAGTTAAATTAGATTTCCTTTCATTTACAATAGACTTAAAATCCTATTTAGCTATAATCCAGCCATTTTAAAATTGGTTACAAGGGTCCTAATTTTCTGAGATATTGAAGCTTCCCCATTCTATCAGAGCATCTTGATTTTATCCATTTTCATCCATCATTAAATTTCTTAGGGTAAGAATGCCAGAGGCGACCTACCTTTCCAATTCACTGCTGCATTCAGCAGTAACTGGATTGAGATCAGAAACATTTATTTTACTCAATGCCTTATCTGCTCTTTTCCACTATTTTAAACACTACTAAGGGTCAGAATGGAAATCCTTCTCTGATTCTAACTGTAATCAAGCAGGAAATAGTTTTATTTTATTTTAAACTAATATCAAGCCTTAGAAGACAGCATCATTTCATACATGGCATTGAATGACCCATTCTACCATTGCTTAAAATGTACAGTTTGCATATCTTATTACCATATCCTTGTTTATGTAGTGTTTCACACTTCAAATTCTCCAATTGCTTTTTCCACTTACATTGATGTGTCTCCCATTTAGGAGCCTCTGAAGTCTTTGCCAACTTTAGAAGCAGAAAGTCACCTGTGATCTGCTTCCATCATGTGAATTCCTGCTGCAGCAAATGTCTGTGATACCTGTGCAGTCTCTCTGTCCACAGCACAACATCCTTGGCTCACTTCTGTGTGAGTCTTGCCACTCCACCCAAACTGGGCACTTGTGAAGCTAAGAATACGGCTGAAGTTACTCCAGCAACTTTACCTCGATGGTAGAGAGTATCAGCATCTAGTTAGATCCAGCAGAAGGAAGATTCTCTGTAAGGTGTGGACTTTCCTGGGTTCCTGATATTTCCTAGGTCCCTTAAAATGTTGGACAATCCTACAAGGAACTTCCCTATCCTCTTGCCCCTCTAGGTCCCTCTTGGCCTTTAATGGCTTCCAGGGTGTTATTAGTAGGTTTGGTGGCTCCAGTGTAAGAGGTATTGTATGATCTGCAATCTGAGGGATAGGGAGGCAGGGAGTGTAGACCAGGAGCAGGTGTACCTCGGTCTACACTGAGCTCACTAGTTTCCCAGGTGCTGTAGCTTCCTGTGCTGCAGAGCAGGAGTTTTCTCTGCCTTGAATCTTCATCCTTCCTCCTCTCTGGCTTTTCTAAATGTGGATCTCTCCTGGAGTTATGTGCAAAGACAGGGGAAGAATAAGATTGGAGCATTTTCTAGGAAACTTGAGCAGCTCTGATTCTAAGCAGGACACAGGACTGGAGCAGCACTAGTGGTGCTGACTTTGGTGTTCAGTATTACAGGTGAGGTATAGAGTTGGTGTGACATCTACATTTGATGCAACTACCAGCCATGTGTCCCTCATGTGTCAGTCATGTGTCACGTGTCTGTAAAGCATGTGCCTTGTGTCCCATTCTATTGGAGTCCCTACCGTTTAGGCCTGAGAGACTTGACTGTTATGGCACTTGCATTGGAATTGCTGAAACGTCTACCTGAGAGGACTAAGTCTCAGCCCAGTCTCACAAGCCATGGTCAGTTGGACCTCCAACCCTCAAAGAAAAGAAAATGTCTGTGGCATGGACAGGTAAGAAAGGGTTACATAGGAGAATCACAGGTAGCTCTAGAACAAGATGGATCTTTATTATTCAGTGAGCCTTGTGAACATCCCATTGACCGGAATGTACAAAACTAAGCATCTTTTTCCTTTGAGGGGGCACAGAGAAGGACAGTAGTGATATGGCCTGGCACAAGCTGTGGTATGGAGAACATGAAATCACGTATGCACCAGGCACAGGCTTCTCACCAGTCAAGGTTTCCTTGAGCTGAAGAGGCAGAAGGCATGCAACAGACTGGAAAGACCCCTTTCCTTTTCAAATTAAGTAGGAAGAATATCGAAGTGCCCACAGAAGGAACTGTTCCCTGTTCTTGAAAGTTTAGGTGAAGTGTTTTGTCTCTTTTGCTTTATTTTGTTTTCCAAAGTCAAACAGTTCACTTTGATGACTTTCTGAAGAAGGACAGTTCTGTGACTTTCTTTGGTCTCTGTGTCACATTGTAGTGCAGAAACACATGGAAGAAAGAATTACACTGGGTCCTAGGCTGCCTCCTGTTGTTTTTCCAGTTCCATGGTTGCTGGGCAGCCTGACAGCAGGCCTTTGCTAAGGAGACCCTCTACATCTAGGACCATGGTTCCAAGACTTCCTCTCATACATGTTGGTTCTACTGGGAGGCTCACAGGGTACGGGAGAAGCTATGAAGAGAAAATATGGGGAGAGGCTTGATCTGACCTGGGCTCCATCTTGTCTTTTGGTTCTCCTTGCATGCTGAGGAGATTTTGGGTCCTTTGCATGAGACTTGTCACCTCGCCTTTCATCAACAAATTCCATGGCCCCGCATTGGTGTAACAAGTGATGTCAGCAGGATTAACATCAGAAGGCAGACTGGATACCTCAGGATAGCTACTGTTTCAGTTACCCTTGGATGCTCTCTTATCAGAAGAACCCTGGGATGGATGTGGGGCCCCTTAGAGAGATCCAGGACTTTATCTGGACTAATCATTCAAATCTTCTTCACTCCCAAGCCCCCTGTTCTTATAGGAGTTGGCTTCCCAAGCTCTGAGTTGCAGAGATAATGGAATCCTGAAGCTTGGATAAGCTGGATAAAGAGGAGAGTGTTTCCGCCCTCACTGGCAGTATGACTGAATCAACTCATACTACATTAGCCATGTGAACTAGAGGCACTGGAGTCATCAGAGCAGGGACCATTGCTCTTTCTCCTGGACTAGCCTTCTGGAAAGTGGAAGCCGCTCTGGTCAATAAGGAGAAAGGAGCTCACAGAGCCAAGGGAACATTTCTCTCCTAGCTTAGACTTTCCATGCTTGATTTTTGCCAACTAGTTTTGCTGTAGCTCAGAGGTGGTATTCTAAAGGCAAGCCATCAGATAGAAGGGTAAGATCTGCAGTCATAGGTGAAGGATTCCAATATCTGTTCTCCAAAGTTTCTAGAGACTAGACTTGTACCAGGTTCTTCCTCAGTTTTCACGTTAGCCCTCTGTATGTTTATATGGCAATAACTAACCAATGGTGAAACAGAGACCCAAGTATTGGGATTAATAATTTGGATGCTGTTTAACAAAAGATCTCTGTATCCTTTATCTTTATATACTGCCATCTGGAAGGCTCCATGTGATATAGCCTTGAGAAAATTATCATCCCTCTTTAAAGCTCATCTGCAGAATGTGATGACCAAGGCCCACTCACGAGGTCTTTACAAGAGTGTACAAAAACAGTATATTTTGCATGATGCTTGGCACATCATCAGCCCCTCAGAAAACAGCAGGTATTAATGTAGGGCTTTGATCATGAAGACTGAGTGATTCTAGTTGCTCCTACGGACCAGGAAACCAGAGGAAGGGAATAGTAGAGGACAGCAAAGAGAGAGTTCTGGCCTCATGGTATTTGACCTTATTACCCTACTGTCTCTGGTTGCCAGACTGCTACAGAGGTGATCTACCTTACACCTGTGTGACAGCTGCTTCAGATTATACTTTGTATTCTACTGGGGCCTGGAGCAAAGCCAGGAAGACACAATGAGGATGTTTCCCTTTGTGTCTACAGCTGCTTTCTTGTTAAAATAATCCATTTTTGTGCTAGGCCACAATGGAAGAGAAGTGTAGCTGACTGTCTCATGTCTTGGTCCTCAGGACCTGGTCTGTTAGGACCATATGAAGTTTCGGGAACTTGGCTCAAATACTTACTACTGAATGGTACATGGACTATTTGTTCTAATGCTTTTCTGCTTTGCTATAACAAAATTATGTATTCACTGACTTTGCCACATGACTTTGAAGTACTTCACAGTAGAAATAAAGTGTGTGCCTCACTGGTGGTGGGCATGGCTTTCACCATTGGGATATTACCATACATGAGTTGAGAAGAGGCTTTGAATATGCTTGAGTTATTTGTCTTGGCTTTTTTCTTCCTTTTCTTCTATTTGCCATAATAATAGCATGCCTTGGATAACTCCTGATCCAGGGAGAGTGAAGAGACACATGGAAATATCCTAACTCAATTTTTAGTCCAGATCAAATCCCAGCTGAGCTCACCTGAGCTCACCTGAACTCAGCTGAATTCAAACCTAGTTGCAGACCTGCGAAGGATAAAACTGACAAGATTTGGAGGTCGGTTGTTATACAGTACCGTTTTGGAATAATAGCTGATGAGTGTACTGAGACATGGGCCCTTCTAGTAGAGAAAGAGTCAGCAGGAGATTCTGATGGCTACAGAAAGGCTAGTATAAATACCTTGGGGGAGGAATCCAGGCTTTTCTAGACTAGAATGCTGAGCTACTTTTCCCCTGGAGGAGACTATAGGAAACAGTGGCTGGGTATAGTTTATCACCTTTTCTGCTCCTAACATGCAATTTGGTGCCTTGTTCAAAGTAGATAGTTAATAAATACATGCTAGATCTTACTGAAATGAAATACAGCCAATCTAAGGAGTGTTGATTTCCAAAAATAGGGCATTTTGAAGGAGCATCCAAGATGTAAAGGGAGAGAAAGAACCCACAAGAAAGGTGGGTCTAGCTCTACTGAGCACTTTGGGGAATGCCCCTAGCCTACTGATAATGTGATAACTTGGGAATATACCTAGAAAAGTATCATTTTCTGACTTAGTCTGTACAGGTTATGATAATATAAGACTATAGACTTGGGGGCAGGAGTAAAGAACAGAAATTTATTTCTTATAATCCTGGAAACAGGAAAGTTCAAGCTCAGAGTACCAGCAAGATCAGGTTCTGGTGAGGACTCTTGTCCAGGCTTGCTGATGGCACACGTGTTCTGTACTTACACAGTGAAGCTCGAACAAAGAGGAAGCAAGGTCTTTCTTGTGTTTTTTAATAGGGGCAGTAATCTCATCCTCAGATTTAATCGCCTCCCAAAGACCTTTTCTCCAAATACAATCACACTGGAGATTAGAGTTTCAATATATGGATATTTGGTGGTGGGGCCATTAACATTGAGTTCATAGTATTTCCCTTCTAGAAACATCTCCTGACTATGTAATTAGATGCCCTACTCCTTCATTTTTCTAAGCTCCTTTTCTTACTCTCCTATCACCCAAAAGATATCAGGTACCCTAATATTTCATCCCAGCAAAGGCTGGCCATGGCTGATACCTACTCGTATGATTCTACATGGACATGGGAATTACATCTTCTCAGAAATATTTGTACCTTTTCAGCAAACTCTAGGAACTGAAAAAGTCTTCTGGCAAGTAAATAAGCCACCAATGACAGCATAACAAACACCGTTAGGATGTCACTGTTACCTGGTAGGAAGTTCTGGGACGGCCCCTTTTCTGTCCCCTCCCCCATGTAGGCTTCCTATATCTTCCTGCATGAGATCAGCTCAACTGCTTTTATCACTCTCTTCTCTCTGTGTTTGCGGTGTATTGTGCTTAAAATTACTGGGAGTCTCGGTGTGTGTATGTGTGTGTGTACCAGTGCGTGTTGTGCTAGTGGTAAGCAGATTGGGAGCTGGGTTCTGAGACTGAGACTAATCTCTGCTGCTTTGCTATATAGCCCATGCCAATGCCTAGAGGGACAGCATCATCCTCTTCTTTGGGCCAGTTTCTTTTTTATTGTTTTAAAAGGTTTTTAATTTTTTTAAATTTTTATTAATACATGTTTGCAGTTGGTACATGTACAAGCACATCTTAATTCCTTTTATGTCCTTTTCCCCTCCCATCTCTCCCCTTCTTCCATCTCTTAGTTCCTTTTCTATCTTCAAAAGATCAATCTCCCCATTTCCTGTTAGGTTCATATTTTGCGTTTTAACTTATCTATACTTTGGATTTTTCATATAAGAGAAACCATGTGATGTTTAAGCTTGTGTGTCCGATTTATTTCACTTGACATTATAGTCTCACTCAAATCCCTTTTTAACCAACAAGCAAAAGTTATGCTTCTTTAAAGCAGAATACTACTCCAATGTGTATAAATATCACACTTTATCCACTCATCTGCTAATGGACATATGGGCTGCTTCTAAGCTTTACCTGTTACAAATTGTGCTGTTATAAACATAGGCATGCATGTATTACTGTAATCCAATGTCTTTAATTCTGTGGGGAAGACACTCTAGGGGAATAGCTAAGTCAAATGGAAAACTGACTATCTACATGCAGAAGATTGAATCTAGACTCATATCTGTCACCACGTAACAAGCTAAAATCAAAATGGATCAAAGATCTAAATGTTAAAGCAGAAACACTTAAACTGGAAGGTTTAAAAAGGAAGTTAGTTTCTGATAAGCATTGGAAAGCCACAGATGCCTGGCACTTGCAGGTAGCAGGGGCCCAAGATTTAGAGCCCAAGGACTGGAAAGTCAATGTTCAGTGTTCTCATCTGGAAAAGAGCCTCACACGTTGTGAGGCTTCAGTGAGATACAGAAAGTGGAAGCTTGTAGAATGACAGAATTCTGTATGCTGTTGCTAATAGTGTGATTGTGTTGACTAACAAGGCTGGTAAAGTTCATTCCATCTTCCTCCTGCCTGACACAGCATCACAAGGCAGTGTGGTCAGCGAGCCGGAGGTGTCTCAGGGTCAGACAGCCTGGATTCTAATCCCAGCTGTACCCATTACTAGCTGCAATACCATGGGCGGGTAACTTAGTCTTTCAATGTTTAGGTTTTGCCATCTGTAGAATAAGAAATAAGAGTAAGAACTCTGCATTGTAATTGCCTGATTTAAGTTCATTGATACCTAAAATGTATCTAAACAGTGTGTGACATACAGTAATCCTTCAAGAGAGGTGCAGGATTTTTCAAATGCCTGTTTTGAAATAACCACAGGTTTGCAAAACACTGCAAAGAAATGTATAGTGAGGTGCAGTGCATTCCTTACCCAGCCTCCTCCGATACTGACACCTAGCATAACTGATTCAACATCCATCCCAGAAAACTGACAATGCCCAGGGCTTGCTCAGATGTTGTCAGTTCTGTGCATGCTCGGGATGTGTGGCCACCACAGTCAAGATGCAGACCTGGAATCTCACTAGGGGTTTCCTCTTCCTACCCCCTTGTAGACATACCGGAAAGCTATTTTTAATGCATTTAAATACACAGAAAGTACAAATTGTTTTCAGAAGGACATTTTTTATGGTAAGACCTGTCTGGCTGAACATGTGGAACAGCAAACTTCCTGTCTTTGATTAGCAGTTAAGAAAGTTGGATCCTTTGGGGATTCTTTAAAGTGGTAATGCAGGAGGAGAGGAGAGGGAAAGACTGTAACCTGCTCTAAGTTTCTGTGATTAGATAGGAAGTTTCCTGGAAGGAGATAAGTTTCAGATGGACCTTGAAGTACAAGAGGGCAAAGGAACTGGCATGAACATACCAGGTAGGCAAAAAGGGGAGCCAGTCCTTCTCGTTCCTGACTGTGGGGGGCAAGCTACATCTCTGGAGTGTAAGATTAGGGTTCTGAACTGAGCTCTCTGGCCATAAACCGAAGTGCTGGGTCAAGGAGTTAACAGTTGAATTGTCTAGTAGGCCAGCTCTTAAAGGGGAGCATCAGGGGTGAATTCTTTGGGTTTTCCTGCTCCAGTCCCCATTTCCTCCCCAGTGCCTCCTATTTACTGTTTCCTCTTTTAATCTGGGCTCCTTTTTGAAAAGAAGACATCTGCAGGCCCAGGGAGTTTGTCTCTTCTAGCACCCTCTGTAACACTGTCTCTTCTCCAGCATGCATTGCTGCTTTTTCCAGGGGGCCTCAGCAGGTAATTTAAAAGACTAACAAACTTTGGCATAGATCACTTTAAGAGCTAGAGAGCTGGCTGGAATATTAATGAAGCCATCCGGTGATAGAGTTGCCTCTTGATGCAGGAACATATCAAAGAGGTTAGGTCCATGAGTGTTGCTCTGCAGAGCCCCATCTCTATTATCTAGTCCTTAATTACTTCATTAAAATTCAGCGGAGGAGCTGCCCAAATCTGGTAGCATGCCCAAGGCTTGCTGGGTGATTTCCCTGCCTCTGGCCATACGTGATTTTTAGTTCTATAGGTCTCCAGAGATTGGAGGCCAGGATTTAGGCAGGCAGAGCTGCTGCTGCTGGCTGTGTTCATTTGTGGCGCCGGAGGCAGCTGCCTGACTTTTGTGCAGCTGGAGGTCTATGCTCCCCTCTCACAGGTGCCAAGATGCCTTGCCCATTCTTGTGTCCTTGGAGAAGGAGGTACTCTGTAAAAAGCTGTTCCGGATCACAGACATCTCCTTGCTACATATGCACAGACTTCCTGGAGCTCTTGCAAGAGATGTATTGTTCATAGACCTGCTTCCTCAAACAGCATCAAGATACCGTTCTTCTCTGACGTCTTATCTTGGGGAAAAAGTGGAGACTGTGGGGTTTGACACTTTGACTGTTCTTTGTTTTATGGCCTTGTTGAGCCTCAGTTTTCCTGTCTATCATATGACTCTGTTATTCCACATGCTCCCTACTTAGTTCAAAATGCTCTCGGTCTTCAGGATTTTCCACTTCTTACAGCGAAATCTTCTAGCATGAAACACATCAGTCAGCTACCATCCTAAACTGTCCCCACAGGCTCTCTTTTCAGTGCTGTTCCTTTTACTAAAACTCTTGTCTCCGAACTTAAAATTATTAACTAGCTCTGAGATTAGAGAAAACAGCCAAGATATCATTATTTTTAAACATAAATGGTAAACCTACAGAGAATGATGTAAGGGTGATCCTACCTCTGCTTCAGAGTACAGTGTATGGGCTCTATGAAGGCTGTCTTTAGATTTAGCGACCATTTTTACATCTCTGGACTTCTGTCTATGCTCCAAGTAGAATGATCTTTTGAAGAATCACATTGAATCAATAAAAGACAATGCATCAGAACATGTCTACCACTTGGTGGAGGCAATGTGTTTGTTAGTAAATGCTGGAGTTTCATTTGCCCTTTCCTGTCTTCCTTCTGCCTTCCTGTGTTTATTTTGCTTTTTTTCAGATCATTATATCTTTCAGAGGTCCTTGAGGGATGAACAAGGGGCATTCGCTCAGGATTTCCTGGGCTTTAGGCCCTGGAGCACCCATGGAACCCTGAAATGAGAGACCCATCCTGGTAATACTGATGTGACAGATGATGACAGTGACTGGGGACTCCATGTCTAGGAGCCGCTGGCAGAGCTCAGGATGAGGCCCCAGACAGGAAGCCAGTGATGAGCACAGCCTTTTGAAGATGAAAAATTAAGATGAGCTTGTGCTGGAGAAGCTAGAACTAGTCATAATAGTTAGATGGACAGAGATTTCTGACAGACTGCTTAAAAAATGCAAGTGTGCTTCTCTTTTTGACTCTAGGGTCTCCCTGGGGCTCCTGATCCTTTTTATCTCCCATGTCCCCAGTGAGGAGAATCGGGTGCCTCTCCCATGACTCCCCAGAAGTTTGTAAATTGAGGAGACAAGGAGACATTGGAGGACATAGTATTTGGTAAGTAACTGGCTTCAGAACCAACTGTCCCTTTCCGGCCTCAGGAAAAGTCCAGGTAGAGAGTGCCTGACATCAGCTTGGAGGGCTTTCCTTGGGGCTTCCTTTCTCCTTTTCCTTGCTTGTCAAATCATCCCTTGAAATAGGATGATCTTTTGGTAACATTTCTTTTTATCTTGAGTTTATTCATAGGTTAAAATTAGTACAATTCTACAGCTTTATCAGAACTCTTCAACTTCCTTTTTAAAGAAGTAATGCCATTGCCTGTGTCTGTCTCTTTGGTGGTGGGGCTACTGGCCTATGTGTCTCATTCTGCTTCTTGCTTTCCGTTTCCATGTCTTGCTGTCCTGTTCCCTTCTGTATCCACCTCTGTTTGCTCTGTCTGTCTTTGTCTGTCCACTTGATTCAGACAGGAATTTAAGGCAGACGGCTGCTCCTTTTTTAAAAAATCAGGTGAGTAAAATGGCAGTGGTGGCTGATGACAGGCTGCATGGCGTCTGTGACCACATGAGGAGGCTGCCACCTGGACAGTAGGCTTACTTTCCTGCCCTGCTTACAGCCTTATTTCCATAGGAATAGTCTCCTGCCAGGGCAGGTCCTGGAGCAGTAAATTTGGATTTTCCACCAAAGTCTTGAATTTAGTTCTTTTTTTGAGCTATTCAAGTAGTCTACCTCCAAGTACACGTACATGTGTGTATGTTGTGAAACCACTACCATGTCATCAGCCCAGGGCTACCATGATAGCTATAAAGGACACTGGCCCTGCTTCTGAGGAAATGGTGACACTCCCTCCTCAGTGTGGCATGCAGCAGCCTCCAGGTCCAGGCCTTTACTTCTTCCCCACTGTCCCCATTGTTCCGTCCTTTGTTCCCATAGTTCCTGGCTCTTCCTCCTCTGTTTCCATGGTTCCTGGCTCTTCCTCTCTTTGTGCATTTGTAAACCTCTGTCCTGGGACAGCATTTCTCTACTGCAGCAAGCTCACAGCTGTCCTTCGATTCCAGTTCAAATGCACCTCCTCTGGGAAGCCTCCTCCACCTGCTCTAAGGAGTTGCTTTCTTCCAAATCATTGTCCTTGCTTTCATTATCACATGACCTTAAAATTGCCTGCTTGTGTGTCTCTCTTCCTTGTAGTTTTGAACTCTTTGAAGGCAAGGATAATATCTAATTTATTATTATATGTTTAAGATATGACATATAATAAACCATTTAAGATATGACATATAATAAACCAATTTTTTAAATAGAAGACTAAGAAAAATAGGTGGTTTATGATAGATACTAAAGTATATTCTAAGATACTAAGTGCTAATGGACCTTGGAGAAGAAAGGGAAATATTAGCAGGATGGTAAGGAGATCAACACCTGCTTCTGCATGTGTGACCCATGCTTGTAACAACAGACCTGTGGGGTTTTGGAAGTAGAAGTATTACCTAGTGCATGCTGGGTCCTAAGTGCCCCTTTGGGGGGATGAGATTTCTGATCTGTGTCTTGCAGTACCATTCACCTCCCTAGTCCATGCCAATCCTTAGATGACCATGACCACAGACCATGCTGGGAAGCTTGGGGAATCCTGGAGGGTTGAAGTGAATGTGGTAATGTCAAGAGAAAGTAAGAGGTACTGAGGCTCATGATGTTCCAGAGGCATCTGAATGTGTTCAAGGACTCTGTTTCCCAGTTTGAATCCCTGCTTGGCACTGGGTAGAAAGAGAATCTGTGACTTAGGGGAAGTGGTTTTTTCCTCTTTTCGTACATCCTGCTGAATTTTCCTCCTCTAACTCTTCTAACTTTCATTGCCTTCTCCTTTGGCATGCAAACACTCAGGGAGAAAGCCTTGGAGAAATCAAGAATGCCTGCTGTGTTTCTAAATAATCCCAACATTTATAACTGTGCATTCAATTCATCTACTTTAAAATGGAGATAATTATATCTCATGGACTTGTGTGGTAATCTAATTAATGATAATTTGAACAAGGACAAATTCAGTGTCACAGCTGTTATGATTTTTTTTGCTGACCTCAGACAATCTCCTTAGTTTTCAGCAGTAATTTCTCCAGAAAGCTTTTCATGATTTCTTCTTCTCTTGTAGTTTTTGTGGAGAATAGATACTATGTAGCATTTTCATGGACTGCTTTCCACTTTCTTCTGTTCTTCTCTTCCATGCTGTGATTTAGTGATTCTTTTGGATTCTCTCATGAAGTATAGGGCTGTCAGCCTGTGGTTGTCTCTGAATAACCCACCAAGTCAGCAGTGCATAGAATAACAGGGATACCAGTGTGACTGAATCTGGTCTCATTTGCAGCATAGCTGGAGGACATCTGACCCCAGCAAACTGGCTCTTTGATTATCTGGAAATATGGGTACAAATATGGTCCTTGGACAGAAATCATGTGAGTCAGTAGAGGACAGTCACCCTCTACCATGTAACTAGTTCTTAAGAGCATGTGCTATTGAATTGCTGCCTGGACCCCTCACTTGTTTTAGCTACAAAAATACTGTGATCAGGGCTGGGGATTTAGCCCAACAGCTCAAGTGCCTGCCTGGTAAGTGCAAGGTCATGAGTTTGATCCCAGGTACCAAAAAACAAAAACAAAAACAAAACGAACAAAAAAACAAGTACTGTGGTCAAGGAAAGTTCCTGTGTGTTAAACATCCACTGAATTGAAAAGCTATCTACCCTGTTTGTTTTGGAGACTTGCTATAAGAATAAGATGAATTCCAGCCTGTGAAAGACTGAAAAGTGTAAAAGTTTGAAGAGGGAACATATGATGCTTAACTCTTTATAGGGCTTCTAGAAAATGTAGTTATTCCCTCAGTCGGTGCTAGTAGAAACTCGTAAAGCATTTCACTGAATGAGAAGTTTTGGGGGGAGAGACCTCAGGTTTATTTCTGATTCTAATACACACAATTCAGTGTGCTGGGGTTCTTCTAATTATGGAATCCTTACCATGTACCAAGCCTAAGCTAGGCAAAGTTGGGTGGCCTGAAACACAAGGAAGTCTTGTAGAAGTCCTGGGGCCACTGTGCCTCTGGTGGGCTTACTACCAACATGGCTATTGGTCACTTTTGACAAAGCCACTGGATGTTAGCCTAGGTCCTTTTGTAAGTAGTGCTTCTGGCCAGAATTAAAGCTCTAACACTTTATTTAGAAGGTACAAACCCAAGGTGACAAGGGCAAGGCTGGATGGAGGAAGTGAGGCAAAGAAGGATGCCAACAGGGCAATGATATCTGCCACTCTGCTGGCCAGAGTTTTAAGCTGAGCATTGCAGAGACTTGTCAGAACCTCAAAAGACATGGTACCTTGGCACACTGGATTTGTTGGGAAGGTTGCTGAGGGAAACAAACACACTTTAAAGCAATCCACATAGGGGGAAAAGAAGGTGGTTATGTGTCAGATGCCCTTCCAGTTCCATTTCTCACTGGTTCAGTCTACATCCACTAGCCTTGGTGTATGTTCCAAAGTCCTGGTTCCTTAGCGCATGATACTATGTTTCATACAAGGATAAAAGTAGGGGGACAGGTTGGTGCAGGGGGGGCCCAACTAAGAGAAAGAGAAGGAGAGAGTTGAGGATGTTAGAGAAGCACACCAGGTTTGTGTCCTATATGCCAACACCTTTGTCAAAGCTAGGGAAACTTGGAATCCAGTGGAGCGGAGCAGGTAGACATTGGTTGGCTCCTAAATTCCTTCCTTCATCTCCATCCACTGAAAGTGAATGTATCCTTCTGACAGGTTCCTTGGCTCAGATTTCTCATCCGGGGCTTAATAGTAACAGAATAGTTTCTGCTGCTGCACCTCGGTCTTCCCTGGGGACGTGATCCAGCCTTATCCTCTCCAAGATCCTTTACGAGAGGTCCGAATCCTTATTAAGAAACACTATGGATTTTTGGAGTAAAAAAAAATCTATAGAGAGACTTCAGAAACAGTCTGGGGAGATTATAAAGAAATGTGGACCAGTTTTCCAAGGAGATTTTATAGAATATTCAATAGCTCTCTCATGTCATAAAAGGCCTGTGGAAGTTTCCCTAGCTGCAACTGGCCCTGAATTATGATTCCCTGATGTCGAGCCCAGCAAAAGGTCACAGCATAACAGATTAGGGCTTGATTCTTCGATTCTTGTAAAAATAGAACCACCTCACTAAAATGCAGTGGGGATATTAATTTCCAGGGCTGAAGTTAAATTTAATAGAAAGACAGAGGAGAAAATAGAGCTGTCTTTTTAATCCCAGTGGTCATAATAGAACCCCACCCTGCACCTCTCTGGACACTTGTCTCCTGGCCAACTCTCAGACATTCTGAAATGTGCCCGGTGCTTTGCTTTTGACAGTGGCTGGAGCTGGGTAGCTGGAGGGACAGCAATTACTGTCCGCAGCTGAGGAACCTGAGGCATCTGGAGGTTAATCTACTCTCATGGGCACAGAGCAAGAAGGCAGATGTGCCAGTTCACAGTGAGTAAAATTACACTCTCAAACAGGAGCAGAAAACAGCAATTACCTTTACCTTTGTACGAGAAGAAAGGTTACTAACATGCAAGCCTACTGTGTGCTGGGCCCAGTGTGAAGTGCTTGACAATCACTGGATTTTAGAGCGATGGTGATAGGTCCACGTTTCTCCACTTACTAGAAACTGAGGCTCAGTGAGTGAGGTCATTTGTCCTATAGGTTCCATGCCTCTGAGGAGGACTGCAGCTGAGAAACGCTGGTGCCTAAGGGGTCCGACTGGTGTGGTTTCTCTCTTCTCTTGACCCCATGACATGCTCTGCCTTCTTTGCTGGGTTGTACCCTGTCCCACTTCAGGAGTTCTGTTCTGGGACCCTGCTCAAAGTAGGTGAGTTGGTGGGAGGCCATAAGGAGATTTCTGGAAAGTTGGGAGAATCTGACCTCCATTCTCTGAGATTGGCCTGAAACTTTAACTGGAACTTTTTCTCTTTATCATAAAGTTTGATGAAATCGTCTCTAGGCAGACAGGTGGATTGAAAGTAAATTTGTGCACTTAAAGGGGAACAGGAGGTGGAGTACAGTTATGTGAAGATCAGGCAAGGGACTTGGCTGATTGGGGTGCAGAGAGAGAGATGGAGAGGTACTGGGATGGAGCCCAGCAGGAAGGCTGGCCCTGTTGCCCCACATGATAAAGGTTCTTGTCTGATGTGAGGGTCCAGGGCACTTCAGCAGATGTCACCCAGGCAGGTGTTCTGTGCAGGACCAGGCATTAGGTGTTCCTTCTGGAGGAGAGTAGAGCAGAGCAGAGAGTAGCCTTGGCTGTGGGTCCTCTGTGGGCTTCAGGGTCAGCCCCACTTAGGCCTAGACCAACCTGCTAGAGGCTCCTGCTTTAGTAAAGGAGAAATATTCTGGTTTAGAAAAATGACCTCACAAGACAGGGATAAAACCCTGAAAGTGGGCATTCTCCCATATGTATTTGTTCCTTTTGCAGGCTTAGCATGTAGGTGGTGCATGTTGTTTGTTCAGCGGAAGAGTGAGGAAAGACAATAAGTAGAAAGTAGGTTATGTATATTGGACCCTAGAAGGTCATATGAGGGAGGGAACTGGGCAAGCCTGTGAGGGAAGCTGCGAATCATGCAGAGGATGCTGTGATGTCTCGCCCAGGTTTCCTCCAGGACTCAGGCACTCACATTTCCATCTGCTGGGCACATTGGTGGCTGACTATTCTCAGTCTCTCTCAAGATTTGTTTTCCTTTGACCAATGGTAAGCCCTCTGTCCAAGGACATCCCAGGGACTCTGTGGTGAGAGGGATAAAGACCAACTTCCTTGTTTCAATACTATGCAGGATCAGTCCATCTCTGGAGTCTCCTATGGGTTTTGTGGGCTGATATGCTCTTGAGAGATAAAATCCTAAATAAAAATGTAAAGGAGAGGAGCAAGAAATAGCAGAACAATGATGCAGAGGGGAGCTCCAAAAGCTGATGTGAATTCCTTTAGTTGGAGCCAAGTGTTACTTGGGATGACAGTGTTGGGCATAGCAGAAAGGGGTCTGGAAAAGGATTTGGCAATATAGACTCTACTCCCAGCCCTGAAGCTGACTTACTATGAGGCGTTGGGCCAGATACTTCATGTTGCCCTCATTTTAAAAGCCAGCCCTTCCATAATACCTTGCTGAACGAAGACTGATAACTGCTGATTGCCATACACCACGTCTTGGCTTCAAGAGGGAAGCCAAGCATCACCTGTAAAGCTGGCCCTCACTCAGCCTCTTCCCCTCTCCTCTCTGAGTGCCTGGATCTGGCTCTGGATCTGCAGTAAAAGCTGTTCCCAAGGCTCCTCCACTAGGTAGGGATCTCCCACGAGCCACAGCCTCTGTGCTCTCTGGCCTCGCCAACAGTGCACAAGTGACATTTTCCTTGCTCTTACTCATTCAGCCTATGCCTGACACAGCCCATAATATCAGAACCTATGACATCGCCCAGCATGTGCAGACCCACAGAAGTTCTGATGGACTCGAGGGAGGTACTATGAAAGAACTGGAGTGAAAGTAGTCCTGAAATAAAAAGTGCTTTTATTTTCTACCACCCCTGCTGCCTTGCTTGTGCTGACCACCTCCTGGTCCCTCTCTGTTGGCAGCATGAAGCCATTCCATTCTTGTCAGGACGCGGTGACTCTAATGAACTAATGAGGACATTATCTGACTTGGTGCTAGTCATAGGGTCATAATCCTGGCCTGTGCTTACAAACAGGAACTCAAGTTCTACTGTGGTCTGTGACACTTGTTGCTACAGCCTGTGTCACACTTAAAAGGATCTCATTAGTGCCTGTGGAAATCCTTCACCTGGTTCTTTCCTCTCCTAAGAATGAGCAGATGTAATTGCATTTGATCGTCTTCTGAGAGGACCTTGATGGTGTCTCACTTTTCTTTTGAACTTCTGGCTGCTTGCAGGTGTTGCCCACACCCAGTAGACGTGAAATGGCTGCACGTGTGATTCTGAGCCTGGCAGTGGGTTGCTGTCCCATGGCATTATGCTGACAGTGTCACAGCCTCCATCTTCATGTACAGTGGAGAATCTATTTTCTGCTTACAACCCGCCTGCAAGTTACTTTTCTATGCAAAAAAAGCAGAATGTACCCACCCACTTCCTGTTACGCAGTGTGACCGTGACACAGAGGTAGCTAGTGAGAACAAAGGACCTGGGTCAGAGCAGCTGGCTCTAAACTTTCATTGTACATTGCAAGTACCTGGGAGTTGTATTAAAATGCAGGTGCCCGAACCGAACCACCTACGCACAGGCTCTGATTTGGTAAATCAGAAGCTGGGATGGAGCACTTCCATTTTAACATCCACTGCAGGCCATTTTAGTTCATGGCTTCACTTTCAGAATCACTGGGTTAGAAAAATGGATTCAAGCTAGGTAAGTGCAGAACCCCACATGGCAGGAGAAACGCCCTTTCCAGGTAATATTTAATTAGCTGCTGTTGAGTGTAAACTTCTCTAATGACTCAAGTGACAAAACTTAAGCAGGGACTATGTCCTGTTTTGTCTGGGTTTCTAGTTGGTGCTGATTGGTAGCTGGCTTTTTGTTTTGTTTTGTTTTCTTAGTGTTGCCCTTTTTCCTCAGGAAAAGTGTCTGTGGTGTTGGATGATGAAAATTACAGCTCTATGATGGCATAGATCTTGAACATCTTTGAAAAGTGCCATGTGTTCGGAGGTGGGGTTGTTGGATTAGTCCACTGTCGAGTTCAGGGCTGACTTGCTGCTAGGAGATTGGGCCAGTTGGTGGCCAGGAAGGGTGAGATTCCCTCCCAGGCTCCTCCCTTCTCTCTCTGCTTCCTAGCCAGGACCCGAGCGCTGTTCCTCCTCCAGGCCCCTCTACCATCCTGCTTCTGCCTTGGAGTCAGCTGACCATAGACTTAAACCACAGCCAAAATAAACCTCTCCTCCTTCAAGTTGGGGTTGTGGGGTATTTCGTCCTAGTGATGAGAAAGTTGCTAAGATGATTACCCTACTTTAAAATGAATTTTGCAAGGCTTCATAAAGGGGGAAACACTTTTCCTGCAAAGGGGAGCTCTGGCAATAAGTTAATGGTCTGGCGGCCTCAGTCTGAGGGACAGGAGTGAGCATGGAGTGCATTGTGCTCTCCTTCTACTGTCCCCAGCTAAGGAATGAGATCAGGAAGGTTAAAAGCCCCCGACCTCCCTGAGTGTCTGTGACATAAATGATTCAAAAAGGCCATGGGCATGTTTCCAGAAGCATAACAATCTTATTAAAATCATGGTTTACTCTCAATAAATTTAAATCTGCTTATATCCAACTTACTACCCGTGGCCACAGAGAAGCTCCACTTTTTCTAATCTCGACAATTTTCTCTCTTGTCCAACATTCAGATTTTATTTCTACAAACACAGAACTGCATTCTACATTTAAGGATGTCATTTAAGGCCAAGAAACTTCAATAAAAAAGCATTTATCAGCAGTAAAGTTTGTTTGAGGATTACCCACTGCGAATAAAGCCAAGCTCCCCTTTAAACTGAAGCATGCTATTTTGGGAATATGACCCCTTTCATGAATAAATGACATGGTGACATTTACAGATAAAGCAAGATTTAACTGCTATGAAAGGAGGTGACAAATGTCAGGATGTCAATAATGATCCGTGAACATAATGGTTTCTTGCCTGAGCGCTGAGCAGATACATAATGTAACTGCCGCCTGCCAGCATTCTGTAGAGAATGAGCCTGCACTATGGGAAGAGTCAAGAAGGTTCGCAGCACTGTGAGAACTGCAGGTGTGGGGCGGTGGGTGCCTGGTTAGTAAATGAGGCTGTTAACTCCTTCACACTGCGAGCAGTGAAGGATGAGGTTTTCCGCTATCTCTGGCCACATGACATCTGAAGAAAGTTCAGATGTTGTGAATCTAGTTGTCTTCATTTTCCTCAAGGAGTGTAGAGAAAATGGTGGGAGAAAATCTGTGGGTCATTCACAAGGTGAGCCCAATGGCCAACGTCACGTCTGACCAGGGTGTGCAGGCATGGATGCCCACACCAAAATCACCTTCCATCAAGTGTGGGACCAGCAGCTATGTCAGCAGGCACGGCTGTGGTCATAAAGAGCACTAACAAGCACTGTGGATGGATCAGCTGGACAGTCCTCAGCTAGGATATCCCTCTGCAAGTCTAGTCATACCTATGAGGGGCTTGCCCTGAGCCATCATTCTTTCCTGGGCCTTGAGCAGCATTCCCTCCTGGTTCTATGGCTACTGCTTTGAATCTGGCTTTGCTTTTCTGAGCTCAATGTATTAGTCCATTTCTTGTTGCTGTCATTGAATACTTAAGACTTGGAAATTTATAAAGAGGTTTATTTTGGCTCACAGTTCTAGCATCTGTCCAGCTTCTGATGTGCACCTGAAGACAGGAAAGTGGAAGGGATGAGGGAATGTGGAAGAGAGAAGAGAGGAGTGGCTGAAGTCCCATGATAGCTAACCCATTCCTATGAGAAAAGCATTAATCCGTCACTTAGGACTCTGCCTTCCTAACCCAGCCCCTTGCACTGAGCCTCACTGCCCAGGACTTCTGCATGGAAGAGGAAAGCCCTGACAGGCACGTCAGTGGGGACAAACCTCATTCAAACGCCAGCACTGGCCTCTTATCTCCTGTTTTAGAATGAGCACCAGCTTCTGGAAAGCAGCACTGATTGGCTTCTTGTGTGCTATGGTGTAAACACTGCCCTGCCCCCTCTAGTCAGTCAACAGGAAGTCACCAAGTACCAAGTTGGGAAGAGAGCCCACAGCTGGCTCCAGTGCCAGTGCCCCACATTGATCTCTGGGTGAGTGGGGATCACTACTTCTTTACACTTATTCCCTACCTCAGTCACCACTCTACCTAACCAGGTGGAGCTAGCATTTCCATGCGGAGTCCCGAATCTGGATGTCCAGCTGGGTGTCTCTCTGCAAGTCTAGTCTAGGGGACAGGTTTTCCACTCCCACCATTACAACTGTCCTACTGGGGTGCTGCCTTCATCTCTCACCCCTCCAGCATGGTCACCAACTCTGACTTTTCTTCCCTTGCGATATCTCTGGCTCTGGCTTGTGGTCTCTAGGTGCAGGACAGTGCCTCCACCCCAACCCAGGTCTGGACAGTGTCTCTTTCATAAATTACTAAAGTCTTCTTATACTGTGTCTAGTTTCTACCTCATTCAATGGTAAAAACGGGGAAAATAAGCCAGGTAAGAGTGTCTCATACCTGTAACTCCAGCTCCTCAGGAAACTGAGGCAGGAAGACTGCAAGTTTGAAACAGGGCAGGGATAAAAAGCCAGGCAGGGACCCTGTCTCAAAATAAAAATTATAATGCACTAAGGATGTAGCTTAGTGGTAAAGTGCACCTGGGTTTAATTTCCAGTATTGCAGAACAAAACGAAACAGAACAAAGCAAACCAGACAAGTCTCTGAGGTGCTAACCAGCTGACTTAGCTGTGCCTGTACAGTGTGCCTGGGCCCAGGCTGTGACCAGAGCCCAGTTTCCCAGCCTGTTCCTGTGTTTCCCATGCAGTACCCTGTCTTCTACTACCCCAAAGGACTGGGCCCAGTGAGGTCTCCACATCACCCATGCCCAGGGCCCTTGTCTCATGGCAACCTCTCTGTACTCTGAGCTCCTGAAGTGGGGCCGTTTGGGTAGAGGATGAGAGAAGTTGTTGACGGTTGTCCCTGCACTAGCATAATGGTGCATTTTGTTCCACTGCTGTTAGTATAGTTGTGATTTTTCTTAACAGATACCATAGTCTTGACCCCTGCAACCCCTCTCTGGTCAGAAACCCTCCCAATTTGGAAGCGGGAGACTCCATCTGAGCGGTAGCACTCTGCCCAGGGAAAGGAGCACCTCATCTAGGTGAGTCTCTGGATGAGAAGGCATAAGTAGTGGGACTTTGAGAGGTCGTTAATATTTGGTGGAGTCACACAGGACATCAGAAGGAAGAAGAAGATGATGGTCAGAAGAGACTCAGAGATGGGTGTGCTGGTCAGCTTTCCATCACTGTGACAAAATACCTGAGAGGAATAACTTAAAGGAGGAAAGGTTTATTTCTATTTCAAGCATCAGTGGTTTCAGTCCACAGTCACTTGGCTCTATTGTTCCTAGGCCTGTGGCAGGGCAGAAACATCATGGCAGACACTAGGGGAGGAGGAAACTGTTCACCTCATGGTAACTAGGAAGCAGAGAGAGAGTGAGAGGAAGGAATCTGAGTGAATAGGCAGAGGCCAGATGTAGTCTCCGAGTGGTCTCCGAGGTCATGCCCAGTAATCCCTTCTTCCATGAAGCCCCACCTCCCACTTCCAACACCTCCCAATAGCAGCATTGAAGGACAAACCTTATCATGGATGAATCCATTAATGAAGTTAGAGTCCTTGAGATCCTGTCATTTCCCCAAATCCAGCAGCTGCTAATCAAGCTTGTAGCACATGAGCTTTAAGGGACATTTAGAATCCAAACCATAACAGAGAGAAATGCAGCGCTCCCCTTTCCAGTTCACCTCCTGTCCTCCTGCTGACACCCCCACATTCTCCAGCTGAGGAACATCTGCAGAGAGGACATGGGCCTGGGCCCTCTTCTCACTATAGTATAAAGGACTGTAGCCCTTTTCTCCTGAGGGGGCCGAAGCACAGGGCAGGTACAGGCCACTCGGTGTTGTTGAGTAGCTGTGCCTTGGCCCTTGCCTAGGCCATTCTGAGAGTTCAGGGCCCGGGAGGCGACTCAGGGGTTCATGCTGAGGGTCCTGTGCCTCCTTAGCAGTTCGGAGACGAGTAGGAGCCTGATATATATATATAAATATAAATATATATATATATATATATTTTTCCCCCCCTCAACACATTCACTTTACAAGCTGACTAGATTTCAACTCAGGCAGAAAAGTCATGATACTGTCATAAAGTACATGTGGAGAAGTGCAAGGAAAATGCTTTTCACTGGAAGTCAGTCTCACTCGGAAGTTTCCTTGTGGTTGAAAGTTTCTTTGACAACTTGGTGATAATTAAGATGTCAGGAGCAGGAGTATCTTTGCTGCTGCCTCTCTGCTGCCAGGCCTTGTCTGCTCCGACAGGCCTCCTCCTCGAGCCTCTGCACAGAGCAGGGCAGAGAGAGGACAAGGGACACTGAAGGGTGGCAGGGGACAAACATTTCTCCCTAAGCCTGGGCCTGCAGTTCTTGATGTGCTCCTGCCGCCATGCTGAAGACTCTTCAGGCTTTTTCTCTCGTGTGACACATCGCAGACAAATACGCAGCTGAAAAAATCACAAGTAAAGCCACCCAGTAAACCTGGGGTAGCTGTGGAATCTGTCTTTGAAAGAGTATTTGCCAGCATTTTGAGTGTGCACAAGCAAGAGGAGGAGGGACCTAAAACTGCGCTGCTGTGGCCAGGGCAGAAACTGTGGGACAGGCACCTTGAGATGTTTTACCCTCTCTGTAGCACTGTGGACAGCAGAACATGGGACTCCTGACTTGGGAGCAAAGAGGGGAGCCTCCAGTAAACTGTCCTGGCTGTGGTCTCCTGATGAGAGAGGGGATGAAGCTCAGGAACAGGGGAAAGCCTCCTGTTACTATGCAGAACTAATTGCACTCTCAGAACTGCCCAGTTTTAAAAGCCGTGTGCATGGAGGTTAGAATTGGCATTTTGAAAGTAAGTCAAGTTTTAGTCCAGATCATACATGTTAGAAGTTTAACTTTTTTCCCTTTGTGTTCTTTTTCATCTTGTAGTTTGTGTGTCTGACCACAGGACTGCAGGCTTCTGGAGGATAGACTGTCTCAGGGAATATGGTCTGAGTCCTCAACAGGTCCCAGCCTACCTTGACTGGGTTGAACAGCATCTGACTTGGGGAGTTCCTGTGCCACCAGACAGCTGGAAATTGGCAGCCACTGGTGTTCAAGATCCCCATGAGTAGGACTTCTGGGTTGGCAGTCATGACCTTCCTCTCTGTACCCTTTGACTCCTGCCCTTGGGTCTGCTTGATCTCCCTCCCGATCAGGGGACAACAGGGCCCACATTTCCATCCCTGAATCTTGTATTCTGGAAGGACTCTGGTACCGGAGAACAGTCTTCCTGCTCCAGGAGCCAGAGCTTATGCCTGAGATTTCCTGGCAGCCAAGTTCTCAAGTTTAGCCTGTACCTTTGGAAGATTTACTCTTTGTTGACGCTGTTCCAGATCCAGTTCTGTTGGTGCCCCTCTCACTCAGCTCCCTGGGGTCATCAGCACCCAGAGTTCTGTGGCGGCTGCTGCATGGAGGGCATCCCTGATTGTCCAAAAATCACGGGCCAGAAGGGCTTCAGAAGAGAGTATCTCCCAGAGCTTTGTCCATGTGCAATGTGAGGGTTGTGAGGGTCCAGACAGTGTGGGAAAACTTAGGGTGAAGTGAAAGCTCAGGGCAAACTATCTACAGAAGTAAATGTGGCCTGTGCTTGTGTGTTTGGCACGGGTGTACACATGTGTGCTTACCTGTGTGCCTGTCTCTGTGTGTAGTTCTGTATATGGGTGGCTCTGTATTAAAACACTGTATATAGGAGTTAGTAGTTAATACATAAATGCAGAAGAAAACACTAAATTGTAACTTGGGCAACTCCAGTTGAAAGTATTTTCCTAGCTACTGAAACAAGCAAATAAGTTAAACAAGAGAATGGAACATAAAATCTGTTTTCCTTTCCACCCATCCATTGACTTGCCACAGGTCTACTTCCTGTCTCAACCCTGGGCACCCATGTTCAGAGCCACAGCCTCAAGCGGCCTGAGCAGGACTGGGGCTCACTTTGTGTCACTCAGCTCTTCAGTTAGAGTGACTCTCTCTGACTTTTAAATTTCCAGGGTGAAGGGTGTGATGCCAGTTTTTGGGCGTGGCATTTCTGTGAATGAGCAGAAAGCAGGTGGGGAGCAGTAATGGAGAGCGTATTATGGAGCAATGGGTAGCAGCCAGGCCTCAAAGGCTGATGTTTTCCTCATATCCCACAGTTTTATGACTCCATACCTTTAAATATTCATTTCCATTGCACTACATGAGGACAGAAAGTCAGAGTGTGCTTCCACACATCCTGGCGGGCGTGATGCCTACAGTGCCAGGGGCAGCTGTCTCAGCACAGCTGAGGAAAGTCTCCTCCTGCTGCTCTGGCCTTTCTGAGGGTGAGGCATCCGGTGTGATTCCGGTGTCCTCTGAGGAGGGTCACCATTTTTTTTCTTCTGTCATCAGATCTTCCTAATAATTTTGGCTCTATATCTTTGAGTAGCACCCACTCTTACCTGATAAGCCCCTTACCCCCCAACCTTGCGCCAACCCTTACTCCTGAAGCACGTGGGGTGCTCAGTGGCCATTTGTTGAGTTAACACATGATTCACACAGCCAGCAAAGATTGACTTTTCAGTGACTGTGGCTTTCACACATAAATGACACCAGATTGTACATGAAGTATGCAGTGGGAAGACCGAGTGACAAAGCCGAGGATAGAGAAGCCGAGTTACTTGTTCACTTCCTCAGCAACTTTCAGTGTCGGGAACCTGGCTCCCTGGCTGGAGGTGAGGCCTGAGGTTTGGAGGCCTCATGACACCCTCTCATGCCACACTGCTCACAGCAGGCCAGGTGAGTGAGCTCTACCTGGGGTGAAAGTCTCCCCAAGCCTGGGGACTTCAGCTAGTAGTGACTCAAATTGCCAAAGAGAATTACTTGGCTTCTACAGCTGCTAGTCATTTCTAACAGAATGATATAAAGAGGAAGCACATGTGTTTTTCCCCCAATGGAACACCTCCAAGTTTTTCTTTTTTATGTACTTGGATGTATTTGTTACAGAATTTCTGATCAAACTAAATCATTTCAGTTCTGTACTAAATCACTGTTTATGGGCAAGGGTAAGGTATAGAGTTCTCAGGATCATGTTTCTGTGGGAAGAATTATAGTACACAATGAACTCGACCCTCTTATGACTGTTTGATTTTCTTGGAATGACATCCATGCACAGTTCATCCGAGGTCAAGCTAGTGAAAGGCAGTCACTGGGTAGAAAAGGAGGCTCAGATTCAGGGCCACAGAATTTTGATGTGTGTCATTGTAACCGAAGTGGTGAAACACCTGTCTACTGAGTACTTCACGGGGATTTCCCTTCTCCTGTGTGCACTGCTTTCTTTACAGGAGCTGCACAGAGAATACTACACAAATTGTCCTCCTCTGAACCACTCCACATTTGATTGTTTCAGTACTAACGACATGGGCCAGACACAAGACCATGCCAAAGGCTCCATGGACAGGCATTTCCCATAAACTCGAAGCATCCGCTTCAGCCACTAAAGCCACATTTGAGCCCTCAGTCTCATTTTGTCTCTCAACCTATGACTTCAAGGAATCACTTCTCCTCCCACTTCCATCTATGTGGACCTCTGTTGTTTGCATCCATACAAATTGTATGACCATAGCTCCCAAATCACAGGTTTGAGGCTTTTCCCCATCTACCACTGACTTTGGTCCTCACACCACCCCTGTGAGATACAGCTAACATCTATGGTGCCCATTTTGAGAGATCTAAAGACTAAGAATCGGAGAAGTGACTTATTCAGAACCATCCTGCTGATAGGAGACAGGACACCAGAACTCAGGAGTTCTGGATTCTAAAATACCGCCTGCTGTCTACACTGCCCAGCACACTGCCACCCTCACCCAAGGACTGTTTTGCTAAAGGAATGCCAGGTTCTTCCTACTGATGCTTATTTTTAAGATCTTTTAATCTGATTCTTGTAAACATCTGAAGGAAATGCTGGCTTTATGGTGGAACATTCTCCTTTCCAGCCTTTTCCCTCCATCCTTGAGTGCTAACCTGATGTCCTTTTGACACTGGAAATAAGATTCTTTTCATGCCTTCTTCCTATTTCTTCCCCTCTATATGGTCTTTGAGAAAACTGCAAGTATGCAAGCCTGCAAGGGTGTGGGAGTTGTTCTACTTGACTCCTCTTTGGAGAGTGGCTTCTACAACAGAGCATGGGTGAATGCATCAATGCAAGGGGCATACGGGGACTTTATAAGCATTAAATTACAATTTTAGAACAAAAACAGTTACACAAGGCAGAAGATGGTGAGTTAAGGGCACTTGCCTTTGGGGTTCCCTGTCTCATTGTTCTAGCAAGTCTAAAGTTTCTTACGTCTCACCTTTAGAGGAATTATGCTTTTCCTTCCCAAATGTTCTAGAAAAAGCATCAGACTCACCCACTTTGTAATAAATGATTGATGCTGATTTTCTGGTAGACTTGGGGGATGGGCAGGAGCAAAGCCTAAGGAAAGGCAACAAGTTCCAGTGCCAGGATCCCTGATACTGGCCTGTGTGCATGGGCCAAGGATTAGCCCAGGAGAAAGGAACTTCAGATGCTTACCTGGGGTCAGTGCCTAGGGCAGCAGGGATGACCTATGGCATGCACGCAGCAGCAGGCTGTTCATACTGAAAGCTCTAAAAGGCTCCCCATCACTGGCCTGGGGATGTTGTCCTTGGAGGACTTCATAGAGTTCTGCCATGGCTGGGGTCTGTTACAGCAAGAATTTGAAGATGCTGCAGCACAGCAGCAGTAAGCTGAGTTTGTGACACAGTTCTGGGCAGAACACAATCCCTTTCTTTCCTGAGCCAACTGAATTAATTGGGAAAGGGAGAGAGCCCCAGTGACTTATGCTCCGACAAGCCCTTGGTTTCTTTGAGCGCTGGTGACAGGCAGCCAAACTTCAAAGGCCCTTGTGCCCTTCTCCTTTTACCCTGCCTGTCAACAGTGTCTGCTGAAGAGTGGATGCCAGTGCTAGCGGGAGAGTGGCCAGGGAGCAGATCCTCCTGCCCTTTGTCCTTCCTTCTCTGCCAGCAGCCAACTCAAGATCAGCTCCACACCCTGCAGCCATAGCCCCCCAACCTCTCACACCAGGGAGACAGCTGATGCCTCTAAATTTAGCAGGAGAAGGGAAGAGGAGGTCAGCATGTCCAGGGTGAGGGCTGAAGGTGGAAGAAGAATAAAAGAGACAGTGGGCAAGTAGGGGTCTAAGAGAGAGAGAGAGAGAATTGAGGATATGAATGAGAGATGAGAGGACAGACTCTGGTCAGAAGTAGCTGTTTCAGATGGAGAGAGTATGAAAGAGTTTGCAGAAATGTAGAGTGCGACTTTTTCACTGTTAGGATCAAGGAGCATTGCTAATGTGTGCTAATAGAACAGTCAGTTTGCATTTGTGAGGAGGCCGAATTAGAGCTCTCTTTTAATGCTGCAGGAACACGTTGATGCAGTTCAAGCTGCTGTCACTGCTGGAAGCAGACCAATGGAAGTTCTGTCCAGTATAAGGCAGGGCAGTGGAGCTGTGCTTATTAAAACCTTGCTAGACACCCGACTGGAATTTGCATGTTCCATTACTTAGCTCATCTATTTCTTGCAAAAGTTTAGTGTGATAGTTTTCAGTATAATTTTCTCTTTTGAATTACGCCGAAGCTTGATGGTTGGCTTTAAGTGACTTATCCAGGACTTGGCTAGGGTCTGTCCAATCCTAACTCTTCTTTGCACTCTTGGAATACATGAAAGTGAATGGCCCGAAACTCTCTCATCATCCTGCCAGGATGCCGCTCTGTGGTGCTAGCCTCTTGCTTTAAGAGAATTGCGCTTTCACATTTCTTTTTAATGGACATGACAGTTGTCCTGTGATTTCCTGGCGATTTTATTTACACTCTTGCTTCATATAGCAAATGACTTGTCTTGAAGGTGGCTCAGATGAGTCTCAGTAAGCTCAGGCCATCAGAATAGAGCCAAACGCTAGGCCAAAGCCCTGTGTGGTTGATCACAGCTATAACAACTTAATGTCTTTGGTTTCCAGTGCAAGCTCTCATGCACTTTCTCCAAAGAGAAAGTGTCTGCAAAAAGAGCATTTGGGAGGAAACATGTCCCCGACCCCAGGTGAAAGCAACATGTGCAGCCAGGCACAGCAGCAACAAAGAAACACTCTTCAGATTTTCCAATTATCAGGGAAGCTTTTATATTTTAAATGGCTAAATGACAATATTCACAAGATTATTCCGAAGCATATTTACTTATGATTGTGCTATTATCACCTGTTGCTAGGCAATGAAGAGTCTCTGCAGTTATCAGTGAAAGGGCTAACACTGCAGGGTGTGGGTCTGTTCCATGGCCATGGATGGAGGACTTGTTGCAGGGCTGGGGTGCTTGGCTGGCCACTGCTTGGTAGCAGCAGGCACTTCCGGGGTGCCTTTTTGACCAATAGACAGGCAAAGACAAGTGCTAAAGGCAGCTCACTTTCTTTAAAGCTACTCTCCCAATGAAGGGAAAGAATAGAACATATCTCTGAAAGGAGTGCATGAAGGTGTGCGTGTGCGTGTGTACATGTGTGCATGGGTGAGTTTGGAGGGAGAGGTAAAAGGGAAAGGCAAGGTCCTGGACAGTGAAGAAAGTGTGAAGACTTGTGCTCTGTCAACAGCTGCCACCCCACTGACCACATGTGCCACCTGCAGGTCACTGCAGGATTAGAACCTGGCCACCCTCCGTCCCAGGATTGTTTTTTCTCTTCAGTCCATGTGATCGCTGCTGCTGTCCCCAGTGTCCAGATTTGGCTAGGAAGGTGGACTGTGTGCTCTCTCACAGGTCGGGGCCTGCTTGTCCCGCCTTCCCTGGGAGCTGGAGATGCTGCCCTCCAAATGCCAGGAGCACAGGATTCCCTATCCAGCACACAAATGCATCCCTGTGAGCAGCCCAGGCCTATTTGTTGTGCAAGATATGACTGCTGCATTATGAAACACAGTTTGTTCCCAGCTAACGTGCGTTGCTTCCCCTGCAGCTCTTTTTATGTTAAGCCTGTCTCTCCTGGTGCTATCTGATGGTTTCCTAGGAGATGCCCTCCCTGGCCAAGCGTTCGCTGATGCTGGAGTTGGATATTATCTATATACACTAAATATCTGTTTTGTTCACTCAGTGTTGCTCTGCTTTTCATCCCTGGGTGTGTGGCTAGTTTCTCATGAGGGTCCCTAATGTGTGGGGAGAGGAAAGCTAAATGAATATGCTTCTGCACATCCTCCACTATTCTAGAGCTAGGCCCCCTGCCCTTGCTGCTGGGTTTTCCTCACTGGTAATTTCCCATTTCAAGCGAATATGAAGACTTTGGTTGCTGGTGGATTTTCCAAATTGGCACAGAAACATTGCCAATAATCATATGAAGAGCAGAGACCAATTTCCTGGGTTAAGGTATCTATTCACTTTATCCCTCAGCTTCTATCTCTGTAAAATGGGACCTCTGCAGTGATATCTAGAAGCATCATCCATAGTTGCTGGAAACTTCAAGCAGGAAGCTTTACTTCTTCTTCCTTACTTGTCTCTGACAGAAAAGGTCCAAATATAGCTCCAGGCTGCCTTTTTATAATATGATGAGAAGACAGGACGTCCCTGAAGTTTGAGGGAGCCTGCTGTCACTGTGGGAAGAGGGCTTGACAACTTGGGCAGTATCCACACAGAGATACAATTTCTAATCTGTCAAAATTGCTTTTTCTTAGAAGCCCTGATTATATTAACACATTTGCTATCTGTTCTGATGGTCTCTCTCAGGAATTTTCTCTATGAAACTAACTAAAGCCAATCAAATTGTATTGAGGTCAAGAAATAAATGCATCGTTTAGGGGAAAAGAACATGCACATAAATGTTACTTCTAGAAGTGATTAAGAGGAAAACCACATTTATCATATTTTAGTTCCAGATTTCTGAAGGAAGACGTGGTAGAAGAGGACAAGCGGGACTGAAAAAATGGGAACTTAAGAGAAAACCCATTATACTAACAAGTATCTTAAGAATAAAATAGCTCTGCAGCTCACAGTTCTCATGCCTTTATGATACAGGGAAGATAAAAGCCCATTATTTGATGACATGAATCAGCAGTCCCAAGAAACCAGATGAATCAGTTTTTACTCCAAAGAAACCCTCCCCCCCCATCTCCCCCTATTCTGTAGCTTTGCCTTGGCTGAGATCTGTGCAGGGACGCTGAGTTCGAGTTTGCGACAGTCCCTGAAAGGCAGAGTGAGCACAATGCTAAAAAAGGACCGACGCTGTGCCTGTGCCGTGACTCTTTGCAAGCAGAATTAAAGTGTCGTTTATCCACTTTATTTGTCTGTTTTGTGACTGCTGATCTTTGTCTCTGGATGGACCAGCTCTATCGACAAAATGAAAGGTGACAGTGTAGAGCATCCTGGGTAAAAGCTGAACCCAGTTCTCATGCCCAAAGTATGGCTATCCAAAGTGCTCCTGGGAGGCATCTCCCAGAGCAACCTCACTATTTCTGAAAACTTCTTGTCATTGAGGAAAACTTCTTGTCTCTGGCGCATTGGGAGTACCATTCAAAGTAGTGGCATTGGGTCCCACTCCAAGAAATATATTTCATGATGCTACCTACTACATGCATGTGTCTACAGAGATGCATACATATTTATAGAAACTAAGATGTTTTATAAACTAATTATCTTACTCTGTGGGATGCTCTCTGACAATGTTTTATTTCATCCCATTCCGTTTTAGATGATTGCTTGTGATTTTGTAATTACTTTCACTATTTTGACACTAATCTAGAACCAGGTGTGGCTTACAAAAGGGTCTCTCTTGGGGACTGATTCTTCAAGGTTATTAAGTGCTGACCTGGAAGAGGACTGTAGTTGAATGAGGTCTGAAAATATTACAAATATCCCAGGGCACTTAAAAACTTCTAGGGATTAACATTTTGCTTTAGTTTCACAGATCAAATGCAAGTTATGTGAAGTGGACTTTAATACTATCTGTATTATATTAATTTAGCAATAAATCGGTCATTTCCTTTAAGTTTATTTGGGAAGAGGTATAGAAGCAAAGGATATTAATATTTATTGATGCCTAATATGTGTCCAGCATATTACATGTGTTATCTTACTTCATCTTTGGGGTTGCACAAAGGGAAGATATTATTTACTTTACCGATAAGGAAACCGAAGAGGTGCAGAGGTCAAGTTCTATGCTTCATTCAATGCAGCTCCTCAGTGAGGGGCCCAGATTTCTGTGTGACTCTGCTTCCCTGTAAAATGGAAATGCTGGTCAGCTCTCCCTTACTGTAGCAAATACCTGAGATAATCAGTTTATAGAAGTAAAAGGTTTCTTTGGTTCAGAGTTTCAGAGGTTCCAGTCCTTGACTGACTGACACATTGCTTTGGGGCCTGTGGGGCAGGCAAACTTTGTGGCATGAAGCTTACGCCAGGCAAAGCCAGTAGCCTCGTGGCCAGTGCATGGAAGAGAAAGAGGAGTCCAGGCTCCCTCAGTGCCTCTCATGCAGGCAGCAGCAGTGCCCAACCTAAATCTTCCTACCAGGCTCTGCCTCTTACAGTTCGCACTGTCTCTCCACAGCTCCGTGGGCCGGGCAAAAAGCCTTCAACATATGGGGATTTGGGAGATATTCCAGACTCCAATGAGATGTTTGTATTTTTTTTTCCAATTTTTATTTTTTATTAGTACATGTTTGCATTACATAATGTTTGCATCCCTTGTGGGGAGTTGACACACATGCATAACGCATTCTAATTTTTTTTTCATTTGCTTTCCTTCCCTCCACCCCTCCCCCATCTCTTGATTTCCTTCCCATTTGAAAAAGATGTGTCTCCCTAATTCCTATTATCTATCTTTATTTGCTTCTTATTTATATTTTTATCTTACATAAAAGAAACCAGGCAATATTTAAGACTATGCGTCTGATTTATTTCCTTTAACAGTATGATCTCGGAGTGCAGCCATTTTCTTACAAATGACTCAAATTCATCCTTTATGGCAGGGTAGTACTTACTCCATTGTATATAAACACCACCTTTTCTTTATCCACACCTCACAATTCCTAATAGCTAAATCTTCGAAGCAGCTTGTGTGAATGGTGAGAGATGCCTTTACCTTCACTCTGTCATCTTCCAACCACCTTCATTAGTTGGGCAAGCACAGACAGACTGCAACCGTTTCAAACATCTCTCTGAGAGGTGATTTCTTTGCTCCTGGGTTCAGAGCTATCCTAGGAGTAGCTGAAACAAGGTATTTCTAACTCCACGGTTAAACATTTCCTGGGCAGCAAACCCTGATTCTGGCCATTACTTAGATCACAAGTTGCATTCCTAGCGAGACTAGTCACGCTGTCAAGACTTTTCAAATGCAAAGACATACGACTGGACATATTTTCTTGGGATCAGAAGTGTTTTTCTCAGCAGCCTGCACTCAACCTGTCAGAAGACGAGCTGTTGCCGAAGCCTGATTAGGTGAAAGATTTGATTGTTGATCAAGGGACACAGGAAAGAGCTAGGATGGTATCCTGGGAGGGAAAGCAGGCTGTGGAGCTCAGAGATACGGTTTCTGATAGAGGATGAATCACTATGTCCTGTGCAAATTTACAAAAACTATCAAATCTTAATAAGCTTATTTCCTCACCTAGAAATGAAGAAAATTATTACATCTACTTTATAGAATTTCCGTAGGATTACATAAGTAGACATACCGTGATATTATTAGATTTTATTGTTATGACATCACTCCATACACTGACTTTGCTGTCTTAAATACCCAGCATTCACATTCAAATTTCAAGTGCTAGGTAGAAATGAAGGCTTCACACCTGCCACCAGAGAGGGCTATTTATTTATTTTTCATCATTTCCGTGAGCTCACAAGAGTACTGTTTGCCACTCCAAAGGTACCTGATTCCTCAGGTTTTTGCATTACTAAAAAGGACCTACTTTGAAAACAGTGAGACCTTGAGAAACAGATTTTGCCATGAACTAAAATCCTTTAGAAATTTTAGTCTGTCAGCTTTGATATTTCGTCTTTCTTCTCTGTCTTTCCTATTTAGGATAGTCATTTCTGATGCAGTAATGGGACATATTAATACAAAAACAGTGGTAACACAGAGGCTGAGCACAGTGGTACTTGGCTGTTATTCCAGCCGTCTAGAAGGTTGAAGCAGGAGGATCAGTTTGAAGCCAACCCAGGCAGCTAAGTGACTTAGGGAGACCTCTCAAAATTAAAAACAAAAGGCATGGAATGTAGCTCAATGTGAAGGCCCTGGGTTAAATCCCCAGGTATGCCTCCCCACCCTGCAAAGTAAATAGATACATTTTTTTAAAAGATGCCTTAGTAAACAACTTTGAAAAGACAAAAGCACCATTGAGATTGGCTCCCAACATGGAGGTTTAAGGGCCTTTGTGTGTGGGGGGAGTTTTTGTGGCAAAATTAGCCAGAATTGAGTAAAATGCACTTTCAAGGGGACCCACAGATGAAACTTACCAGTGAGGGTACATAAAAACCCAGGACCTTTGCCTGGAGTTCCCACAGGGTTGGGCTTCTCCCCACTTTTCTTTATTGCTGGTTCCAGAGGAGATGGATAGCAGGAAATCTTATCTCTGAACAGGTCACTTGTGCAAGAGGATGACCGTTGGGGTTAGGCTTCCTAGTGTTTAAGGAAAACAAGTAGGAACTGGATTCTTAGGATGCAAAGTACCCTGACCACAGAACAGATGAGACTCTGAGTAAGAATCTGCTTTCTCTTGGGCTGGATAGCCTGTGAAAAAACCTAGCCAGGGGGCAGGTAGCAGGGGGTGGGAAGAGCAGGAAGGGGAGGGGGGAGGGTGCAGAGAGATGTGAGGTTTCCTTATTGCTGAAGCTGTCAAAGGAAGTTGGATCCAGTAAGGATCATAGTCATCTCAAAAAGTCTGTCATGATGCTCAGCTATTGGGTGGACAGTGATGAGGGTGGAACTCTACACTGGATCTTTCCTTGAGGCCATTAAGCAAGATGAGAAGTGCCTGGCCACTGGTCAGGGTACAACAATAGCTCTTGGCTTCCATCGCATCCTAACTCTGGTGGAGGCCAGTGGCCACAGGAGCCATCTTACATTCATTCACGTGCTATGCCTTTTGCTCTGTCATGGGGCATCTGCAGACAGCAGTTCCTAATATGACAGCTGGCCTTGGGGAATCCATTCTCCATTTCTCTCTGTTACAGAATACCTGTACACCTAAAGATGTATGTCCCCTGTCTATTCCATCCAGGGTCATGCCCTTCAAAAACATCCTCTTTCCTCAGCCCTGTTTTCCTTGTGATAGCCCCTGGTAAAAGGTCTGGGCCTTGCTTTTTTTAAGTCTATGCCTCACCCAGCTCTCCCTATCTCCTGTAGGCTCCAGACTACACTCCTAACCCCCATTTCTCAGTTCTCAGTCTAAATCAACATGTCAAAAATCAACATGTCAAAAATCAACATGAAAGTTTCTTCATGGAGATATCCTGAATGACTGCTATTGGTTAAAAGCATGAATTTTTCTTAAGGACATTTGCATTTGAACAGGGTGACAGTGATCCTAAAGGGCCAATGTCTCTCCACTGTTTTCTATAACTTGTAATTCATGCTTTGTTGTTTACCCTTTTGTTTCTACAAGTGTATGTTCATCTTCTACTACCTCAAAAACAGTTTCTTTTTTAAATTATTAATTACTGGATCAATATTTTGTCCTTGCTTTTTAGCTCTTCTTTGGTCTCAGCAACTATCAAGTATGCTAATATTGGAACTATTTCATTTGTCCCAGGTCCTTAAAACCTACCAATAGGCATCATGATGCCCAGGTCTTCACCATCAGTATGCAAACCTAAAATCTTGAATTTAAGTTAGAATTTTCTAGCTATACTCTATATAACTTTTCCTTTCTTCCCAATTCCCTATCCAATGGAACATTCCTCTGTCTTTTTTGGACTTTTCTTTAGTTTCCGGTATTCAAATCAAATTGAATTCATTTGAATATGCTTGAATTGTTGCCTTGGCTGGTGTCTTGTTTTTCTTGTTTTCTTGTCTTGTTTTTTCTTGTTACCGAGACAAAATACCTGATGCCCAAAGTTAAGGAAGGAAAGGTTTATTTCTTACAGCTTTTGGAGGTTTCAGTCCATACCCAGCTAGCTCCAAGGCAGGACGGCGTGGCTGAGGAGGCAGCCATTCATGGCAGCCTGCAAGCAGCAAGAGTAAACAGGGCAAAAGAGAGGGGAGAAAAACATGCCTTGGTCCCTGCCTTATATAGTATGCTGGCTCCACCCCTGGGTGGGTGCAGTGCTCACACCACCAAACCCAGTGCTAGACAATGAGCCAGTCACAAATACTAAATTCAGCCACCTCCATGACAGCATGAGGCTTGGTGGGGGGGCACTAGACACAAACCATAGCTGCTGAATTCCATTACCACTGCCAAAAGATTCTCAAACCAACATACAGGACTTGTTTGGAGCCTTATTTCCTCTAAGTCTGCTATGCTACCTTCCTCTGGAAAGAGCACCACTCTAATAATGCAGACTAAATAAATAAGGTCAATCACCGAGCAGACCTATAGCTCAAGTGAATCCTTGATTTGGTCTTGTGAGCAATAGGTCTTGTGAGCTATTGGGTGACAAGTGTTTTATCTTTTCTTCTACTCAATCGACGATACCTCTGGCATCTGTGAAGACTAAGTAGAGACTTAATGTAATTTGCACCTGTCGAGGATTAGACATTTAAGTGCCCCAAACACAAACAGGGAACTCAAGTGAAAATGAACATTGTGACATTTAAGAAGAGGGCATTCGCTTTGGGGCAGATGATCTCTGCACATCACTGTAGTGGACTGCCCTATTCCCAATGTGAAGTCCCAAGTGAGGTGCTGTAGCCATGACAGAGAAGGCCTGGGGGGATGGTACCCTAGACTCTCATGCCTCATGAGACATCCTCCCTCTGGGACCTGGTATCTGAGCTTCTCACATCTTTTATGTGGTTACATCCTTTAGTGCTTGTAACACACTGTTCCCAGCATGGTCAGCAGGACAGTGGGTTTCTGGCTATGATTTCCTTACCTTTTTGGGGAACTTCAGAGTTCTCAGGCTGGGAAGCATAACTTTCTCTGTGGATTGTAATACTACAGATTTCTAAGAAACTCAGAATGATCCCCCTATTCCAAGATGGTCAGTGTTCACTTGAATTGAACTTGTGATATTTAAGAGATAACTGTGAACACATAGCTAAACAGAATGAGAAGTACAAGTATTAAAATATGGATAACCACAAAGATTCATGAGCACACAGGTGAAGAAATAAGGAATTTGGAGGAAGGAAAAGGCAATCAGAAATTGAGGGAGGCTTCCTAGAGGAGGTAGCAATTGAGATGAGCCATGAAGGACAGGTGCATCTGGATGGGCAGAGGTGAGGAGGGGACAGAGAAAGGAGAGAGATTAGAAGAGGAAGGAACAGAGTGAGAAAGTAGCTGTGGGTGGAAGCAGGGATGCAGGGCTCCAATGCTAGCTGTGTTTGGGATGGAAAGGGAAAGTGAGGGGAAGATATCAAAGATAGGTTTGAATAATCTTCAAGGTTATTCAATAAACAACAATAAATTTGTGCAAAGTCACTTACCATTGAGAAAAGAGGGAAGGGTAAGAAGTTATATATGTCCAGGGAGTAAAACCACATGTACCCGGGGACCCATGGAAAGTCATGGGTTTTCCACTGCCCAAGTGGTCTCTGATCATTTCTTTCTCTCTCTTCCTTACTTGTTGAACCTTGATGACATGAACCATCTGACCCTTCCTATTTTCCAATTCTTTTCCAGGTTGTTGACTCTGCTTTTACAGTGCCTAGTTCTCTGCCTATATCTGTAAGTAGAACCTCATCCTTCTATGCCAGTCCGGTGAGGAGTTTTCTTTATATAAATAGATACAGTATTTTGCCTTGGTAATTCTTTGCTCCTCCAGAATGTTTTTTCCTCCAGGCGCTTCCTTCATTGTTATGTGGGCACATAGTTTCAATGTCTGGGATGGCTTTCAGTGTTCCAGATGTACCAGGAAAACAACAGCGATCAACATCACAACAAAAAACAAAAACAACAACCAAAACTATCACTATCAAAAGAGTGCTGACTTCAGTGAATAATGAATTTGTGTGAATTCCAACTTGTGTTTCCAAAGGATTTCCATAAGCCTCTTGATTGCCAAATGAGAAATTCATGATAAGCAGTTAATTAGCTCTTTAAGTGAAGGCGAGCCACCATAGACACCGCTTGCACACCACACTTTCAGGAGAGCGAGGCTAGCACTGTGGTCCAGAAAACACTCACTGCCAGCATGAAACACACTTCATATGAATTCCAGTAATGTCCTTTGACTTTTCATTAAACCAGGCATGTCCCAGTTACTCCTGGGGGACTTTCTTAATGCTATCATGGAAACATACAATTAAGTCAGATTACATTTTTTATATGCAGGGAGAGGTGCTAAGATACCATTCTAAATTATTCATCAGCTCACTTTTCACAAAACAACCCCAGATATGACTTTAAGATGTGCAATATTAAAAAATAGCAGATAATTTGATATTGCTAGATCATATAAAGGAGCCTTTCTTCCTTTCCCCAGGGAGAACAAAAGACTTAATGGAACTCCACATGTGTCACCATGCTTATCACAATTTACCGTATTACTCTGATTTATGTGGCAGATTGTGAACTCCTGGAGAATTAACAGAAGTTTCTTCCCCAGAGCTGGAATATTCTGATTTCCTTATTATAAAGTCATGGACAGCTCTGAAAGGGACCTAAATCATCTGTCTGTGTGTGTGCACGCCTACGTGCATGTGCATGTGTGTGTTTGACTCTTGGTTATCATATCTCAGGCTTGTGAACCTTAAAGGTCCTCCCTAGTCTTTAGAATGAGACTTTTTATTTAACAGCACAAAGAAAAACTTGGATGTCCCAGTGGCACAGGGTTTAGTGTTGAGATGCGTTCCTTCATGGGTCTGTTGTGTGCCTACAAATCTTAGCAGATATGCCAAGTTTATAAGGCCCTGACCACTCCTTATCTGGACCATTTCTCAAGCTTTGTTTGCAGCAAAACCTTGAAGGATGAGGTAATGTCTTCTGTATGATCAGGGGCAGGTTTTCTTGCACACTGTTGTGGAAAGATGTGCTCCCCAGGCTTATGATGCCTCTCTTGTACTGTAGCACAGTAAAGGATTGATATACAAGACACTCTTTTCTGTATATCCATCTAGGTCCACCCATCCTGGGGTTACTGGGGCTTTGTGACTGTGCTGATACTTTGTCTGCTGCTCTTATTACAGCAGTCTTTCATCTCTGAATTAAAAATGCATCTATGAAACAGGAAGGTTAACTTGTTAGCTTGCGAGTGGGCAACAGCTTGACAATTAATAGTAATACTCATGGTTGTCTTCTATTCTCCTGACTGCTCTGAAGCTATGGCTCTTCTCATTGGAATATCCTGTCTACCATTCTCAGTTGTCATTTGTTCTTGGGCAAAAGTTTGAGTGGAAGCATTCTCTATTCTTACCATCTCAAGAAGCAAAGTGTGTGATTGCCCTCTAGGAAGTGGAGCACAGTCCCTCCTGCACCAGCTTTTTCAGTTGGGGGCACTTTGTAATTCTTGCCGTGTTTACCTGATATGGGCAGGGTACACAAAATCTTGATATATTGGAAATAGTTGCCCTCCAGATCTTCCATGTCCAGTATTATGGCATCATCATGCATCTGAGATAAGTACAGGATGTTATTTAAGAATCTACTTCTGAGCCTCATACCCAAATTCAGATTCAAGATTCTTTGGGAGCTGTACTTTTGAAAGTTACTTAGATGGTGGGCCCAGAGTCACCAATGTATAGGCCATTTCGGTTATTTACAGGTTCATGTGAAACAAGCTGATAAACAACTGAAACTCTGTCTCTTAGTTCCGAGACTTCTCTCTTGCCTAGCAAAAAGTAGTCATGTGGTGTTTGTTTGAAGAAGAAATCATGGTTCTTTCCAACTAGGCCTACCTTTTCTAGCAGAAGCAGTTGTTGTTTTTGCTACCCCCTATTTCTGAGGGGCCAGCCTGGTCAGGAAGTAGGGGACAACAGAACTACGCCCACTGCAGTCACCATTAAACACATTTCTTTACATGCTACTGTTTCCTATGCAGCTGGTATCTTTAACCTATGACTTCGAAACTTCACAGCATTCTTGAGAATTGGATGTGAGCCTGTCTACTTTAAGCCCAAAGAAGTGGTAACTAACTCAGTCACATTGCTTCTGAAGGCCAAAGCCAGGATCATAATCAGGGCCCTTTCTGAATCTCTCAAATCTCACATTCTTCATGACGGTTTAGCCACATGAGATGTCTATGAAATTCATGAAAGCCACCATTCCCCATCCAAACATCTCCTAAAAATCTGTAGTCCTTAAAGAATGAAGTTCAGTTTCCTTGCCTGTAGGTCAGTTCTCTCTAAAACATCGTCTCAATCCCCTTTCCTGGTACTTTCCCCACTGTGCACCCATAAACAGACCTTAAGGCATAGTTAAATGGAAATATTCATAGATTTCTGTACTATCAATTTTTCTCAATCAGTTCTTGTACTTCCTTTAGGTATCCCCGAATTGAAATAGCTCTTTTTCTCTACTTACTGAAATCCTGTCCTCTATTAAGCCATTTCAGAATCTTATACTTGGATATGTGCTTTCTTTCTTTTTAATATTGGTCTAATCTCCATATTTAAGGGGCCAATCACACACTGCCTTAGCGAAAGTCCCTTCTTTTAGACTCTGTGCCCTGAAAAGCAATTTGTCCTAGGAGCCCTGATGTTTCTTATGCTTTGGGCCCATATGTCCCACCTTCTGCCAAATATTGCCCTTAGGAATTCCACAGGGAAATTCTCAACCTTAGTACAGCCATACTCAAACTCTTAATCTTCCTTCCCCACAAATGTGTGCCTTGTGCATCTTCCATCTTAGTGAATGACCCACCAGTTTGTGCAAGCGAGCAATGTGGATATCACTACAGACACTGTCCTGGTTACTTTTCTCTCATTGTTGAGACAAAATACCTGATGCCCAACATGAAGGAAGAAAAGGTTTATTTCTTACAGTTCTAGGAGATTTCAGTCCATACTCAGCTGGCTCCAAGGCAGGGTGGTGTGGCAGAGGGGCAGCTGTTCATGGTGGCTGGCAAGCAGCAAGAGCAAACAGGGCAAAAGAGGAAAAAGCACACCTCCTTCCCGAGCTTACATTGTATGTCGGCTCCACCCCTGGGTGGGTGCAACACTCACACTGCCAATTGCAGTGCTAGACAACAAACCAATCACAAATGCTAGATTCAGCTGCTTCCATGACTGCATGAGGCTTGGGGGGCCCCCTAGGCACAAACTATAACAGACAACTTTATTTTCTATCACTCATCTGATTCAATCAATCATTTAATCCTACAGCATCTGCTTATTAAATACTTTTTAAATCTAAGAACTTCTTTCCATGTCTTCTGTAATTTTCCAAGGTCAACTAACCATAATTTCTCACTCAGATTATAGTCATAGTCCAACTGTGCTCCAAACTTTTGGTCTGCCCTATCCAAACCAACTCCTACCTTTATAGTCAGGGGAGACCTTAAAAACTGCATGCAAGTCTGATCGTGTCCTTCTCTTGCTCAGAAAAACCTCCCAGCTCAGAAATTGCTGCTAGGCTAAGATCTAAGCAAACAGTTTTTCAACTTTTCTTTGTGGGTTTTCGTATCCATTCTGCTTCTCTTTGGCCACGTCTTCCATGGTTTCTTTCCCCGTTCCTTCCGTTTAGACCATGTTAAACCTTATTCCTCTCTTCACACAGGAAGTTCTCATCCCTCCTTTTTTTCTTTCCTTTGCCTCCAATAATATACTGCAGCAACCTGCTCTAGTTAACACGGTTTTTTTGCCTGGCAACTTCTCGTGTGTGTCAGTTTAGACATAACCACTGAGACCTCACAAAGACTTTCACTAGGTCTCTGACCTCACAAAGGTTGCACTGGGGTGCTCTCCAGTGTTCCTCTCTAGTTCCCTATGCTTCTCCTCCCCCACACAGTGTTAGAATTACTGCCATGATGTCTGTGTCTCTCCTCGCTTGATTCAATCGTTTTCATAAAAACCTGGATATCTGTGGAATTCTTTCCGACAAAGCATTAGTCTCACTAAATAGATTTGAAGCTTTGATAGAATTTAGAGTGGACTCATATAATTATGAACCACAACAGAACTTAAATGCATGGAAGGTATAATAAAAACTTGCCCTCTGGATTACTTGAGAAGGAAACAAGTATTTTCTGTTTTCTAAAATGCAACTAGTCAGATTGATTATTAGCTTTCAATTGCCATTTTGTTGTTGTTAGATTAATAGTGTCTCAGTGGCAAGTAAGGGTTAATAGCTATTTTAAAAGGATGCAGAGAAATAAGGAAAGAACCTGTCTGTGTTCACGATGACATTAATTTATGAGGAAGGGTTGGAGGAGCAAGCCAATCAAATCCTGGATGCCAAATTACCATATATCACACAATTTACGAGGCAGTCAAAAGTGTTATTAAATTGGAGAACAGAACAACCTTCTTAATTCATCCTTATGACAGTGATTGTAATGACTCTAAAAACCTAGTTTAACCTGAGTTCATTTTTTGAAGGCCTTTCATTTTAAAAAATTATAGTTATTACATTTTAAAGAAGACTTGTCTTAAATGTATACAGTTAAAGCATAATAAAAATGGCTAAATAACTAATCTACATTCTATACTTTGGTCACCAGCTCCCTGTCAGCATCCATGGAAAGAATGCAATGGATTCTGGTTTTTAATAGTCTTGTTAGTCATATATTTATCTGTTTTTCTTTATAAAACAAAATCTCCAAATTTTAGCAAAGTAACAATTTTCACTCTCTCCTTCCTCCTGTCTCTCTCTCTCTTCTCTGTCTCTGAGCATCTTCGCTACATTTCAATTACTTTTTCTATCCTAGTAATTCCAGCTGTTGTGGTTTGATCTAGATGTATTCCCAAATTCTCACATGCTCAGATGCAGGGCTTTTGGAAGGTAATTGAATCATGGGAGTGCTATGCTCATGAGTGAATTCATCCACAGATGTGTTCAGCAGCTGAGTGTGCTGTTAGGAGGTGAGGTTGGGTCAGAAGAGGTTGATCATTAGGGATGTGAACTTGAAGAGTAATTTCCATCCCCAATTCCTCTCTTCTCTCTCTACTTCCTGATGACCAGCTTTCCTCTGCCCAGGCCTTCCACCACCCATTGACTAAAACCTCCGAAACTGTCAGGCAAAATAAACCTCTTCCCCTTTAAATTGGAGATGTCAGGTATTTTGTCCCAGGAATGGGAAAATGACTGCGACACCAGCTAAGTCAGCCTTCCTTGCCAATAATGGGTCCCTCTCTAATCTTTCTGTTTTTCAGATGAAGTCAGGACTCATAACAATGTGAGATCTCATTAAAGAGAGGGACTTACTTATGTCAGTGTTCTAGGTCTCATTGATCCCTGGCCTTGTGGACCCAAATGAAATCCATGAGTGCTACATCACCTCTATCTCCCTTGCTGGCTCTCAGGCAACTGAGATGCTTCCTACCACAACTTCCAGCTCTTGGCTCAGAATGCATGCTCGTGAGTCAAGTGAGAGATTCATTCTCTAAAAAAGCGATTAACTTTTATAATCCACTAGTTTATGCTGCCCATTCAAAATTGACTTAAATAAGTACTGACCTAATAGAATATGGTAGAACTGAAGATCTTCACAGTTAGTAGTCATGTCTTAAAAACTTTTCTTTTCTTGAGGATGAACATCATCTACAACTGGGATTACTCCCCAAATACCTTGGTTTATCATCTCTCTTAGATGTTCATCTTTGTATAAATGCATTTCTTTTGGAGTGGGACCACAGATGACTCTGGTTAGGGAAATTAACCTTCTTGTAAATAGGTGTTGGGGAAGGATTGTTTGTCAGGGACTGAACAGCAAAGTTGTGAGGCAAGAAAGTGAAGGATTGGTCAAGAGCAGTCATGTGAGCCTTTGGGAATTTTTTTTGTTTTATTTAAGAGAAAAAAGACACAGAAAAGAAAACAAAAAGCAAAAGAGACAAGCAAACAACAACAACAAACCCAAAACAATAACAGTATAGGTTTACAAAACAAGAGAGTTTTCAATGATAACAAAGAGCCAGCTGCTGCACACTGTCACCTCCATTGCAAACGGGGCAGGCGGAAGCAGGGAGAAGGAGTTAGCAGTCAGGACTCTTTAGCGATGTGGCTTTGAAGGCTGTAAGATGACAACTCTTGGCTGCCATCCTCTTAGCTTTAAAAATACTTTACTAAGAGTCACACCTGATGGATATGGCATGAGGTGCATCATCCCTGAGCCCCCTGTCATGACTGGGGATGGAGGGACCACCTCAGATGATACCTGTGTTGTAAGGTTCCACTGTGGGATGGCAGTGCGGTGGTTGGAAAACCCTAATGTGCGACCAGGAGGCTGGGAGAGACAGTTCTACAAAGTGAGGCAGTGTTGTTTCCAGAAAAAGAGGGAAAATCTTTCTTGTAGTCCAGATCAACAGATGTCACCTACAGAAATTGAGGAGGAACTATGGGTGGAGAGTGACTGAAGGGAGCCTGTGATGGACTTAGCCTAAGCTTTACAGTTTAGCCACTGCCATTGGAAGAACCTAGTCTCTCAATGCTAGAGGACTGTCCCTTTGAAATGCTTTACTCTTCTGCTTGATGAATGGCACCTACACAGCACTGCATTGTTTTCCAAATAGCTTAATGAAAATGGGCTATGGAATTTCCAGACAGGGTTGTGTAACTGTGCAAATGAGAAGGTACCTAGTGCTGTCTTCTAGGTAGAAGCTACGAGGAGAGATCAAACACTTAGACTGGTTCAGGTCCCTAGATTTTGATGCCGCCTGAGAAATTCTTGATTGAAGCTCATTTTAACATACCTAGTTTGACCTTACAACTGAATGGCCACTTAAAGGAAATCTTAATAAGCAATTCCAGCCTAAATAGTCCCTTAATGTGATATTTTGAAAAGTTGTTTCAGCCTCTTTAAGCAAAATGCCTGCCTGTACTTTATTGTAATGATTTTCTCAATACCTCATCTCCCCAGAGCATTCGTGCATTGTAAGTACCTTCTGTTTGCTGCTTAAGCTATTTATTAATCACATTCTTTTCTATTCAGTCCTAACCAGGAGAAATGACAATTTTAGGGATTTCTCAGATACCTACTATAAATTGACCCAATTACTACATGATCTTATAGAATTCCTTGGGATGTTTCTTCTGCTCTAGTGCTCTAATTGGTTTTCCAAAATGGAAAAAGAAAAAAAAAATTGGGGTCTTTTTGTTACGAGATGAGATTTTTTTGGAGGGGTACTTACGTTTTCTATTAAATGGTTAAAAAAGTTTTAGCTGTGTATCATTTTGCAGCAATCATATTCAATGATCATATAAATGCTCACTCAATTTTAATGAGAATATCCCACTTTCAATATTTATAAATTTTGAAATTGAGGTTCTTTGTCTTCCTATGCAGGATGGGCAGTGAGATTGAAAATCTAAATTGGGTGCAGTAACTATTCATGAAATATTGGAGAAAAAACCCCTCACAATCAGCGCACAACATCATTTGCTTTGTCTCTCTCAAACTTCTGCTTGGGCAGCCAGATGTTTACCCAATATCTCTGCTTCTCCCAGTCAGCAGAGAAGGCTTGTTTAAGCTTCATCACTTGCAGCCCTGAGGGGATACATTGCCATTGCAAGATGCTGCATATGGGATGTTGCAGGTGTGTGGGTGGAGAGTTGGAGAGGTCAGCTTCGTCAAGCAGGTGACTCCCTGGCTATGTCATGGGGTGGTCTTGACCACAGAAGACTTGAGTGATGAGGACACTGTGCCCTGTGACTTTGGAGTCTACATTTTATATCATCGGGCCATTTTTGGGAAAACACATTAGAAGAAGGTACTATATGAAAAGTAAAGAAACCTTTCTCTTGTCTCATTTACATTTCCAGCTTCCTTCAGACTCAGTTCAAGTTTTACTCTAGAAAACCTTCTCTGTACTCCAGGCCAGAGTTAGTGACTCTGTTCTAAGCCTTCAGCATCACATGCCTCCCGGCACCTATGACATTGCATAGAAATGATCCACACTCATGCTGATTTCCATGCTTCCACTCTGTCTCATTACCCTGAACATCGCTGGCACGTGGCACAGGGTATGCTGATGCTGAAGGTGCTTGTTACATGATTGTGGAATCTGCCATGGGCTCAGGGCTTGTTATAGAGGGGAGCCTCTCCTGTAGGATCACAATGAGGCCATCATAGTTGTAGACTACATTGCATCGGAGTATGAGGACTTCTCTCTGGATCTTTGGGATACAAGGCAAGAGGGAAGAGGCAGATGCTAGCTGGCAACATGACACCATCATGTTACAATAGGCTTGGTGGGCAGCCGGAGCACCAGTAGGGGTGTACACTGGACACTTGGCAACAGAAGGTCTTCTGCATGAGACAAGGTAGACTCAGAAAGGTGGAAGGGGCCCAAACAAAGCCCTCCTTTTCTGCAATCAGGGCACTACTGCTTGAGGGTGTATTTGGGAACACTCGTGGCCCCTCCCAGTCTGTCTCCTCAAGTTCTTTGGAGGCACCTCTTTAGTTTTAATATTGGAATATTGGAAAAACAGCCCATGGTCATTGCTTCCTTTATTAGCTCAGGTGTTTCCTGGGCCTTACCATAAGACTTGAAGAATTAGCTGACCTTCTAAGGCCCAAACACAAGGATAGAATTCCAAGTCTTTTCCTCACAGTTGCCACTATAATTTGCCTCATCTGTTAAATGTACTGTATCATCCTTCATTGCCATGCATTTAATTATAAATTGTGGAAGGCTTTAAATAACAGCTTTTACTTCTAAAATCCTGCTTCAAGTCTTCCTACATTTCTAATAGAAAACCCAGGGAGTACAACCTGTATTAAAATAGAAAAGCAACCTGCATTAATGGAAGCAAGCCAATATAATGGGAATTTTGCCAAAAACATAGAAAAGCATATGCATAATATTTTATTAAACTTCAGAAACATATAAATTCCTCTGTGGGGTCCAAGTTTGTTAGTAGTAGACATACTGTAAATTCCATTACTCAGTAGCCATAAAAGGGCACAGACCAGGTAAATGGTGCCACTTTAAAGCAAACATTCCAAAATGAGATTTAAAAAAAAATGCATTAGTTTTTATGGTTTGGAACTAGAATGACTCCCAAAGCCTCATAGGTTTGGAAGCTGATGTGAGGTCGGGAGGTAGGTTCAGGCTGGAGGGAGTCCCTGGATACATGACCCGGAAAGCTATGCTCTTGTCCCTGGATCCTCTTTTTTTTCTCTGCCTCCTGGTTGCCATGACATAAGCAGCTTTCCTCTGCAGCTGGCCCTTCTACCATGCTGTGTTTATGTTCGAGCCTGCCAACCATGGACTGAAACTTCTGATACTGTATTAGCGAAAATAAACCTCTCCTCCTTTAATTTGAAGTGTGAGGTAGTATGTCCCAACAATGAACAAGTGACCACATCACTTTAATTGCAGCTGGAACAAGGACAATGATGTAGTCATCAACCAGAAATCATCTCGTGGCAGGTCTAGATACAGCCCTAAGAGTAGGAGGGAGGAGCCATGTCCTGTGTTTCTGTATTAATGTTTTCCAGAGAAACATATACACATATTAATATAAGCTCATACAAATAAGACTCAGGATCTGGGCTTTACAAGCAGGAAAGCCAAAAGACAGTGATAGAGTTCCAGTCTGAATCTACACCTGAGAACCAGAAAAATTCATGGCGTAAGATGTACACTGAATCTATCAGGAGTAGAAGACTGACTGATGTCTCCACTCAGCAGCAGAGAGGCAGGGAGTGAGGGAGAGAGACAGCTCATTCTACTTAGCCTTTTAATTCTTTTTAGGCCTTCAACTCTTTAGATGAGACTCACCCCCCCTGGGGAAGGTATTCTGCTTTTTTCAGTCTACCAGTTCAAATGTTGGTCTTGTGTAGAGGCATCCTCACAGACACACTTTGGAATGTTTGGCCACATAACTGGGTATCCTGCGGTCCAGCCAAATTGACACAAAATCAGCTGTGACAGGTGGTTGTCCTGGGGTGCCCCAGTAGAGGAAGGGCCGCCGTCTGGCTTTGCAGCAGTAGATGCGCGGTGAGTCCAATCCAACAGTATGCAACCTGTCATTCATGGATTAATTTATTGTGTATTTTTTCACATTCAGTACTTTGGAACTAAAGTAATTCTTTTAGATTCTGTATGATTGTAATAAAAATTTGTCAGGAAAGACAGATGAATTGATATTGGATAAAAGAATTTTGATCCTATAGCCCATCACTTTTCTCAGGAGAACAGGGCTATGGTTTGGATCTAAAATGCCCCTCCAAGGCCAGCTGATGGGCTTTTTGGAAGTGACAGGATGATGAAAGCACTAACCTCATCAGTGAATTAATCTGCTGATGAGTTCATAGCTGAATGGACTATTAGGAAGTGTAGCCTAGGTTAAGGGAGTAAATCACGGAGGCATGGCTGCGGGCTTATATCTTGTCTCCCATCTCCGTGTCTCTGACTTTGTCTCTGTCTCTGTCTCACTCTGCCTTCTTTCTCTCTGATTCCTGCCTGCCATGAAGAAGCTGTCCTCTACCACACGTTTCCATCATAATGTTTCTTTTTGCCTTAGTGCCTGCTGATCATGGACTAAAACCTCTGATATGGTAAGCCCAAATAAAAGTTTCCTCCTTAAGTCCCAGGTGCTTTGTCACAGCAGTGGAAACCTGACTAACACACAGACTAAGAGTCAGCAAATGGAACCAGGACCTAACAACCACTTGATTCTGTATCCTTGACCAACTCCTAGTTTTCATGAGCCTTCATGAGACTTCATGAGCCTTCAAGTATAAAATTTGTACTTTTTATGTACAAAGTTTGAAGATGGGGACAACAGTACTGCTGTACATTCTTTAGGGAATTGTGCTCTTTCATCATTCTCATCTACCAATCTAGAGGTGTTATAGTGTGAGTATAGGTATCAACTTCCCAGGTTGGTTGGTTGAGATTAAAAAGCAAGAATTGTGTAAAGAGAAAGTTTCTTTACTTGTCTTTCCCTACCATGAATGCGTATCAGAAGATGGATCTAGATGGTTCAGGTGACAAAATGATATATGTTCCACAAGACTCTCCCAGGTTGTAGTGAAAGAAGTCAAAAAACTTGGGGTTGTACTCATGTAGCAGAGCATGTTGCTTGAATTTGGGTACCTTAAACCCTGGGGATATGCCAAGATACAGAACAAACTTGGTATCTCCCTGAACAATCGATATATCCAGTAATTTTGAGAGAAAATAACTTTATATTAAGCCACCCATATGCTTCACTGCATAGAACACAAAGTTCACAAGGACCACAATATGTGATTTTATAGAAATTTCACACTTGTGCCCAGCTGCTATGGATGATATCCCCTTCCCTTGGAAGAACTCTATACATTAGTCAGCCTTCTGTCACTGTCACCAAATACCTGAGAGAAACAATTAAGTGAGGAAATGCTCAGTTCGGCTCACGGTTTCAGAGGCCACCAAGTCTGTTGTTTCTGGGCCTGTGGTGAGGAAAAGCATAGCAAAAGAAAGCCACTTACCTCATAGCAGGTAGGAAGCAGACAGAGCAGGAAGGAGGCACAGAGAGACAAGATATAACCACCCATAGCCATACCCCTACAGCCCACTCCTTTATTTATTTTTATTTTTCTTAAAAAAAAAAAAGTAAAAGGGACAGAAATAGTATGGAATTTCAAAAACAAAAACAAAAAGCAAAACAGCTGTAAGAAATCAACACTGGTTAATACATTCCATATTGTTATCTTAGAAATAGTTGTTCAGGTTACAAAATCTAGGCATAAAGAATGATCAGATAATCAAACAATGACTGAGCCCTATTTCCTCAGTCTCCATGACCTCCCGATAATCCCATTGCATTCCATCATCAACGAATTAATACACTGATGAGGTTAGAGTCCTTGTGATCCACCCAGTCACCTTCCAAACATCCACCTCTGAAAACATGACACTTTGGGGGACATTTTAGATCCAAATCAGAATGCTTTCTTCTGTAATTAAGTATTTTTAGGCAGAACAGTTTGAGAGCTCTGATGAAGGAGCTTTTCAGGTTAGAGACTTGATTTCTAGACTCAAATATTTGGAAGATTTTCTGTTTGACTCTGGACAGTACTCCTGTCCTTTCTTTACCTGTGCCTCCTCAACTGTAAAGCTGAAAAAAATTTTTTGTCTAGAAGCTTCAGGCTAATCAGTCATCTCTTGACTATCTCTGAGCCTCTGACTTTTAATTTTCACTATGCTTGATAGGAGTGAAGGTCTGTGGTGTCATTTGGGGTGTGATCCACTTTTCTACCCCATCCAACTGAGCATTTTAGTTTCCCTGTGCGTCTAGGTTTTAGCCTTGGACAACTGTCTTTGATGTGTCCCTTCCACGAAGGAGGCACTCAGTGTGGGTGCAGAGGACTTGTCTATCTCCTACTCATTAGAAAGAGTGGTTATAACCACCCAGCAGGTGGCAAGCTCCAGTTAGCCCAGTGGGAAAGGCTGTGGAATCACACACATTATTAAACACACCCCATGACAGACTGAAGTGCTGTGAAGACTTACTAAATAGTTTGGCAAAGTCACAAATCTTGTTGCCAAGTAAATTCTGGAAGCTGCACATCTCAAATTCATAACAGAGTAGTTTTATACTGAGGGCATAGCCGATTTGAATATTCAGAACCATATCATACCACTGACATGTTTTCCCTATATTTGCACAAAATGTGGGTCTTTTTTAGAGTCTCAAGACGTTTTTGTTTTGGAGAAATCAAATTTGAGTGAAAATTCAATAATTCAGTGAAGTGTAATAAAGACACATTTGCATTGTTTCAATTCTAGGAAGAGGAAATGTACAGTTATCCAATGATACTCATCCCATCTTCCCAATTCGTTAATATTTCATGGACTTAGTATAAAGGTCAGAGTGGAGTGCTCAAGTTAGATCCATTGATGATATGTTTTTGGTTGCCAGAATGATATGTAAAACCAGGGGCCTAATTTTACTTCAAATGAGAAAGATAGACAGACTGACAGACAATGTAGAAATATGTTGTTTTGAGGCACAGTAACAGTCTAAAGATTTTAATATGTTAGTAAAATATCACTATTTTCAAGAAGTTAGAGTCATTAATCAGCTTCTAGAGTAAAAATTTTTTTTGGTGTTTCTTTTTCATTTTCACACATTTCATTCAGATGATAGGAGATTTTGTAGGATAAGAAATAATAAACATACGAAGCATCAATTTGACTTTAATAAATTTTTACTGAAACTTGTGTTTTATTCCAGAATGATACTGCACCACCATCTTCCTGTGAAAAATGGAAATGTATGGGCAAAACAACCAACTTTGCCTTTAGCAACTTCTTGTGCCTTGTGAAAACATCAACAATACAGTTTAGAGACAATTTTGTCTACAAATACTCACTAGTTAGAAGCAAAATACATGGTATATACATTTTAGTGGGTGATTCACTGACAACTGTGATTGGAAAACAGCTGATTTGGGGGCATAATAAAAGCTGGGGGATGCAGAGAAAGACTTCGAAGCATAGCATGCTTATGTGATTATGACTGAAGCGCTTCCTCTCCAGGTCAAAGGATATAGAGTTGAATAGTTAGCTCTGTCTTTGAAGACATTGTCTCAGGGGGAGACACACTCGCACATCTGGAGTTGCAGGGCTTCACATCCTGAGGAAGTTCTGAGCAGACTGCTGAAGGAGCACAGAGAAGAAAAGTGGACTCATGCAAGCATTGACATCTGAGCCAAATTTTCGAGCTTGAGTGGGAAATCTCTCAATAGAGACTAGAGGGCAAGATTTGTGTTTTTGCGGCACTGGGGATTGAACTCATGACCTCGAACTTGCCAGGCAGGTGCTTAGGCCACTGAGCTAGATCCCCAGCCCTGGGGGCAACATTTCTTAAAAAGAAGTTAAACATCTATAGACATGAAGGCAATGAAATACTTGGTGTACTGGGGATGTCCAGGAGTGTGCTGGGCCTAGAGAGGAGGGGTGAACTCATGATGATATGAAGACTAAGTTTATGAGAAAGATAGAGGGTGAAGTGAGAAGGGCAGTTTACTGCAATCTAAAAGAACTTGAGTGCCAAGGTCACAGACACAGTGAGCAGATGGAAGGGTGAACAGGGTGATGGGTAAGACATCCCATATGCAGCTTTCAGGAATTATAGCAATTCTGAATAATAACCATAATAATACCTTTTATTGTGAATAACATAGCAAGGGTGAGTTATCCTGACTTAGAGATCAGGAGAGGCTTCCCTGATGGTTGGTAGTCTGAAGGACAAGGAGGTCAGGCAAGGAAAAACCTTTCAGGAAAGAGAACTCTGTAGAAAGAGATGTGTGGAGGATGGCACAGACGAGGAGATGGGAGAAGAGAAGGAAAGAGGGGGAAGGGAAAGAAGAGCAGGGGAAGTGAAAGGGGGTGGAAGAATAAAGGAAGAGAGAGGAGGAGAGCAGATGCTTTCCCAAAACTGAACGTAGCTGAGTATCACAGTAGAATGGGAGCAGAAGTTTAGAAGGGATTGGAAGACATAAAAACAATATCCAGACATAAGCAGGTCCTTGCAAGTGATTTCAGGATCTGGAACCTCTGAAATGTTTAAAGCGAGGAAGTGAAACAATCAGGTTTGCGTTAAGAAAGATCTGAAGAATTCATGGAAAGCCATGAGATCCATCACTTAGCTGATTTGTTAGTCTAGAAAACAGGTGATGGCAGCCCAAACTGGAATATTTATTGACAGGAGTTGAGAGACATTAGCAAGAAAGGGACTAAATGGGAATCATGGATTTTAAGCTGAGTAGGGAAGAAAGAGACGATTAGAGGGAACCCATAGACAATGACAGGGGCCAGTGTCAAGGACAGACAGGTTCCATTGACTTGATGATTGGAAGATTGGGGAGGAATCACTGAAAAAAGATTGTGGTGCTCAGAGGTAATTCTAATTTTTTATTTCAGAGCTACCTTGTTTATTGGCAATAGGAATGACTGAGTAACTCAAATTAACTTGTTCTTGGTATGGAGATAAGAAAAAAGGATAAGAAGGTTCCAGATGAAGAGGACATGCACTGAGTAGTGTTGAAAGATCATATACCTGGACCTGGGAGTGGCATGGTAGAGAAAAAAGCTATGGGCCAGAGGCTGCAGCCGCCTTGCCTTGCCTTGCCTTGCCTTGCCTTGCCTTGCCTTGCCTTGGCCTTGCCTTGGCCTTGCCTTGCCTTGCCTTGCCTTGCCTTGCCTTCCGCTGTTGTTTTGTTTTGTTTTGTTTTGTTTTGTTTTGTTTTGTTTTGTTTTACTAAAACATGAATAGGAGTGAATAGATGACAGTGTTGTATGATGGAATGGCAAGAAGAAACAGAGGGTGGCAAACATTGGGAAAAGCAGCATTGAAAGCTTAGTAGCATCATGCAAAAATGATTTGTCTCAAAAAGAGAGATAAGCAGAAGTGATTCCCCAGGGAAAGCCACATTTTAGATAAGGCAGGAAGGTAAAGGAGTTGTTGCCAAGGCCTCCAGCAGTGGTGGTGAACTGATGGCACAGGAGTCGCAGTGGGCACGGAGTCCTCTCTGCTGGCACATGAGCCGAGTCACCCCAGTGTTGCCCCGGCAGCTGAGCATTGGGTATCAGTGCACACAGGGGCAGTGTTGGCACTTTGTGATAAATAGTCGGTTTTGGGTTGCAGTTTAGTTACTTGATCTTTTAAAGGTTCACTGTCAGTGGACCACTGGGACCTGGATTGGGGTTCTGGAAACTTTAGGAAGGAAGAAGAGAACTCTCATCTGGGTAACTAAATTAACCTTGATATGAAGTGTATGAGTTTTGATAGCTGTAAGGTTTGCAGTGCTGCTGGAGGGAGAGGGTTGTTGTAGCTTTTAAAAAGGCTTAACTGTGCATACTTTTATTAAATGTGAAAATAACAAGCTACCAGTTCCCCTAAGTGGACTTTGTGTATTTAGGAATGGAGCCACAGCTTTGTGATGCTGCCAGTTGGACTTCTTTCTAACCACAGCTGGGGGATGCAGGCCCATAGGGAACCAGTGGAGATTCGTGTCCTGGCACAAGCCATTAGCTGTATTACTGACCCCTTAAATTGGTGTGTAATGATGAGATCTCTGGATGTGACACTGCAGTAGCCAGAAAAAGTATTGCTAAAAGATTTCTATTGCCAGATCTTTCAGACACTTCATCAGGAAACATATATATATTTTTTGTTATATATTTAAAGAAATAAACTCTAATCTTCAGGGATGACAGAATCAAAGACCTGGCAACAACATTTGTCATAAAAAATGAATGAAAAACATTAAAAAATTAATTGAGAAAATTAAGTATCAGTGTAGTGCTTGCACAGATTAGCTCTGGGGAGTTGTGGTAGGTTTGTCTCACTGGTAAGTTGCCTGTGTGAAATCCTCCAGCAGTGTCCTCAAGGCATTGGATAGCTTCTTTGCTTCCACAGCCAATAGTGCCTCTATTTACCTTCTGTGGTCCCTGAGTGACTATCCCTCAAACCTCAACTCTCAAGCTTCTGCTTTCCAGTATTTATTCTTGATTCCACTGCCATGTGCCTAGTGCCTAACTTCTATCCCTCACTTTATCAGTTAGGGTTCACTAGAGGAACAAATTAAATTGTATTTTACAAAGTTGGCTTACAGTGACTACCTGCAGAGTCAGAAGTGGGAGAATGCAAAGGGGCCATCTGTATGATGGCAAGTCAGAGGGTCAAGTCAAAAATCGAAGACCTGGAGCTCACTGCAGAGTCCAGTGTGAGTCCGTATCAGAAAACTGTAGTATCTGTGTTGGAGGGCTAGAGAGTCTGCACACTTTAAGCCTGAATGAACATCCAAAGATGATAGCGAAGACTGAGCGCCTCTGAAGAAGCAGACTTTCTTCTTTCTCTTTTCATTCCAT
>RJWT010000454.1:0-67600 GCA_004365215.1 Cuniculus paca
TCTTCACATTCACTCAGGTGGTTTTGCCAGCTTTTGATGGAATTTTTGATTTCCTGGATATCTCTTTCAATCTGTTTCATGCATTCTAATTCTTTCTTATATTGTTTATTCAAAGTTTCCATCATTTTGCAGTGCTCCTCTGTTTTTTTTAACTGCTTCTTTAGATGTGTTCAGCATTTCTTTCAGTATGTTTATCATTTCTTGTTTTCCCTGGGAGATTATTTCTGATCTGATTTCCTTTACAGCTTCATGGAGTTGCTTCTCTACTTCAGGTGCTATCATTTGGGAAGTTTCAGGTGTGTGGCTTACACTTTCTTCTATGTCCATGTCTCCTAGGCTTGTTTGGGATGGGCTGCAGGCTTGAGATTGCATTTTGCTCTTTTGTTTTGACATTTTTCTGTATTCCCCTGAGGCAGTCAAATGCAGTGTCAGTTGTTTCCTTTGTTGAGGATGGCTGTCCATACTGGAGGGAGTTTCCCTAGCTGAGTAGGGGTCATTAGGCAGGCTTTACCAGGTCCCCAGTGGCACCTGGAGGTTCCTCGAATGGGTGGAATACACTGGGTGTACCTTCATCATGCCCCACATGATGTGCTGAGGCTTCTCAGTTGATAGGGGTCTCTGGGCGGGGCCCTACCAGGTTCTGAGTGGCCACCAAGGCTGCACAGCTACGTGAAGTATGCTGTGCAGGCCTTCAGCTCGTGCCATGCAGTACACTGATGCTCCCTGGATGCTTGGGGTCATTGGGCAGGGCCCTACCAGGACCCAGGTGGTGCACTAAAGCTTCCTGGCCCCTTGGGGTCTCTGACCTACAAGGTCCAGAGTGGTGCACCAAGACTCTCTGGCTGGTTATGGTCACTGGGTTGAGCCCTACAAGGTCTGGAGTGGTGTGCCAAGGCTCCCCAGGTGCTTGGGGTTGCTAGGTAGGGCCCAACAGGTTCTCAGCAGTACTTTGCTCTTTATGTTTTCTTTTCTCATATAAGAGAAACCTTCGATATTTAAATTTGTGTGTCTGACTTGTTTTACTTAACATGATCTTCATTGGTTTGGAAAGATAGGTTTGTAGGGTATATCAGGCTAGGTCAGAGGTTGTTTTCTTTTAGGGCCTGAAATTCTCCAAGCTCTACTGGCTTTTGATGTCTGTGTTTAGAAGTCTGCTTTAATTCAAATGAGTTTTCCTTTATAAGTGATTGTTTTTCTTTAAACACTTTTAAGATTGTGTTCTTTTGTTGGACTTCCAGGATTTAAACTATTGTGTGTCATGGAGACATTCTTTTCTGATCATGAATATTTGCGGTTGATTATGCCTTTACATGTATATTAAATTATTTTCCCATATTTAGAAATTTTTCTACTATCATTTTAGTAAACGGATTTTTTTTTGCTATTTGTGTTGTCTTCTGATTTTTCACTAATTCCTACTAATCTTAGATTAGTCTTTGTTTCTCCTGGTAGCTATTGGATCCATTTTTCATGTTCTCTTGTTGTTTTTAAGGTGTCTCTCAATAATTGGTTACTGACAATAATCCTGTCTCCTAGTTGTGACACTGTATCCTACCATTGATCACTGAGAATTTTTAATCTGCTGGATTTCTGTTGGGTATCTTTTCATGGAGTCTCATTGTATTCTACACTGGAAATTTATGTTTTGTATCATTTTATTCAGCTCAACTACCTTTTTTTTTAACTTTTCTGTATACTCACTGATCGTTCTATTAGGTCTATTATCTGTTTAGTTATATCTTGTTTGACTTCTCCAAGTACCTTATTGATCTTTCTTTCTTTCTTTCTTTCTTTCTTTCTTTCTTTCTTTCTTTCTGTCTGTCTTTCTTAATCTCTCATGTTATTTTTTAAAATAATAAACTATGTAGCTTTGGGTTTCCTCCCCCTTGATGCCCTATGGATCAGTTTTGGAGGAGTTGGAAGTCTTTAGAGGGATTTTGTTGCTTGTCCTCTCATGCTTCTATTTTATTTTTATTTACTTATTTTTTGTGTGTGCTGAGGTTTACAGGTGGTTTATACTGGAAGATTTTGTTGGAAGTGTGGAGATCTCTTTAGGTATTGTCTGCTTTCCAGTGTGCTCTCTGGGCATAGCTAACTATAGATCTCTGCCTTTGTCCCAGAATCTTAACACCTCTGTTTATTTAGAAGGGGAGGCTACAGTATATTTGGCTCAGTACCCAGTTCTCCAAGAGTGGACAATGGTATAGTTAATGACACCAAGGCAATCTTATGTTAGCATACAGAGAAAGCCAGTTGATAACAACAACTATGTTATTTAGCTATAGTAATAAAATCAGCAACAATAATAGCATCAAAGACAAACTGGATATTGACATGTCCTAGGACTCAGTAATGTACAATCCTTAATCATATAAAAGAGATCTATAATTATAGTATAAACACTAAGTATATACTAAATAGAACCGCTTTACCTCCACGAAGAATAGAACAGTATTCAACAATAATAGCATAGAGTTAACTAACTAAATGTCCATAAAACTTAATGATTATAGTAGTAAAGATAGAGAGGGTAGGAACTCAAAAAATGAGATAATTAATATTTAAAATTAATATTTAATTAAAATTAATATTTAAAATATTAATCAATGAAAGATGAGAAGGAGAGAAAAGTGAGATGGGGATCTTATTGAGAACTAAAAAGAAATTAATAGTATTAAATAATAGTAACAGAAAAGAACAAAAAGAAAAATGTTTAGGGAAAAAAGTTAAAAAGAGTAAACAAAATAGAAAAGAGAGACAGAAAAAAATCTCAAACCAAGAAAAAAAAAAAAGAAGAAAGAGAAGAAAAATTGAGTTGATTAAAAAAGACTTCTCCATGTTTCTGAGTGAGTTGTTTCTTTCCTGGAATCCAGGAAGTCATGATTTTGTCTTCCTAGCTTTACAACCTGTGCAGTTGTGAAGTACCCTCCCTGCCCCAGGGGCTCTTGTGTTCCTTATGGCCAGACTGTGGCATCCATTCTGATCAAAATGTGTCCTTGCTCACTTTGGTATACAGGAATAGCAATCAGCTCTCTGTCTGGTCTCTGCTCGTTGTGGGCTGCAGGCCAAGGATTCAAGGAGACTGTTGGACTTAATGTCAACACTTTCAGATCCAGCCTGCACTGAAAGCCACACAAACCTGGAGTGATATCTCTCAGTGGAAGGAAAGGCCCGTGTCCTTTCTGACCTTAGCTTGAACTTCTCGGGGAGTCTCTGTGGGTATCTCCCATAGCTGTTTCACATCTAGTCACTATGGAAGGGTAACACTGGAAATCCAGAAGTGGAGTTGCTGTGTAGTGGTTCTGTGGCCCCATCTGAAACAATCCCTTCCCAAAATGGAGCCTGATTAAACAGTGTCTGGCAATATGGCAGGCACTGCACTGGTTTTCTTGTCTAATCTAGCCTGCCACGAGTCACATTCAGTGTGAAACCCCATGCTGTTCTTGTAGTTTACAGTAGTGGTGGGCTTTTCTTGTAGCCAGCACTGCAGGCTAGGTCTGTTATTTTTCCCCAAAGCCACTGACTCTGGGGCTTACCATCTCTCCTGGAGCACTGGCCTGTTTTCAGTGATCAGGTTGGTCATTTGACCAGTGCCACTGCAACATAGGTCCACTTGAATCTGTTCAGCAGGGTGGGCTAGAAGGCTATTCCTGTAAGATCAGCAGCAAGAGGATGGCAGAGGGTCACAGCTTGCTTGCTTTCTCTTTTTTAAAGTAGTTTTGGGATATAGTATATTTCTAAGTTTTAACAATACTTGCTAAGTGTTCATTAAATAAAATGTTCTTCTGGTACTTTAAGTGCCTATTGCAGGCTTTCAGAATGTCTACACTATACATATTGATCAAAAATTGATTTTTAAGAAATGGGCTAAATTACCATTTACGCCCTGAGAAGTGACTTGGTATGTGGAAAAAGTTTAATGTATTTCACACAGATAAAATGAAGTCCCTAAACAATTTTTTGTTTACTTTTTTTTATGAGGTAATAACCATCTGTTTGGACAAGATTTATAATTAAATTATCCTATATTAGTTTGTCTTTGTGTTCCAGAACTAACAATGTATATAGACTAGGGTTAGAATGTTTCTCCCTTTTCTTTTTTGTATCCTAAAAATTTCTAACATCTTAAAATTTAGCTAGTAAGAGTTTTTCATGTAGTAGGTGATTAATATTACATGAGAATAAAACATCTTTTTTTGTTGTGGTGGTGATAAAGTACACGTAACAGTTCAGTGCTATTAACTGCATTCACATAAAGGTCATGCATCTCTAGAATTTTTGCCTTTCCAAACACAGCCTCCCCTGCCCTGCTTCCAAATGCAACTCTCCATCCTTGTCTCCCCACTCCATAGCAACCACCATTATTCTACTTTGAAAAACAGTATTTTCACATTAAGACTAGAAGATCACCTCAAAAAAGGACTAGAAGCAAAAGAGGAAAATATTTCTTAAAATTCCTAAATTGATTTTATGATTTATTAGGAAAAGTTTACATCAAAATTTTGTATTCATATGCAAAATATAGATGTCAAACATTAAAATATCCAATGATAAGTAAATCACTGTCTTTTCCCTATGATTCTTTCTTTCTTTCTTTCTTTCTTTCTTTCTTTCTTTCTTTCTTTCTTTCTTGACTCTCAGAACTTTTTTGAAAATTTGATGAAAATCTGTCAAATGTAGATTCTCTTCAGGAAAATATATATGTTTAGGAGGTTTACTGTCATCAGGTTAAGAAGGCTCAGCTCTAAGAGTTAGAGGAAAGTAAGAAGCAGGAGCCTGACTGGTGAGAAAAGAACATGCCAAGCTGTAGTCTAGAGTATGGGATGTACTGCATGAGAATCTACACCCCTTGATGAGGGGAGGGGTTCCAAAAGAAGGAGAGACTGTAGACTTGAGGGGAATGTGAAACCTTTTGATGGATGTGATCCTTAATGCGTAAATAAGATGTATGATAGAATTTTCCAGATAGTACCAAACCTTATTTTCTTTGATTTTTTTTTTGCACAAGAAAAAGAAACCTAAAAATGAAACTAGAAGCTTAATATATATTTGATTCCCTAAGTCTAATCATTTTTTAAAAAATTGGGCCAGTTGCTGAAGATACTTTTGAAAATTCATGAATTTAGTTATTTCTGAACTATAGGATTGAAATTAGTGCTTATCAGAACTTTCTAAATTCTCTATAATTATCTTAGTTGCTTTTCTCATTGCTAGGATGAAATACCTGACACCCACAAGTTAAAGGACGAATGGTTTATTTCAGCTCAGTTTGTAGAGATTTCAGTTTATAGACAGCTGACTCTGAGACAGGTTGGCATGGCAAAGGCGTGTAGCAGAGGAGAAACAGTTTATGGTATGGCAGGCAGAAGAGAGCAAGCAATAGTAGCAGAACTAGACGCAGGCCTCCCTTTCCCTTTTATCTCATCCAGGCTACAAACCTTTTGGCTGGTACCACTCACACCCAAGGTGGGCCTTCCCATTATCCACAACCAGAACTAGGCTAATTCTGACCAGTGGACTAATTTAGTATCATATACCCTTAATCTCAGTAGCACCTACCCTAGATCCAGGCAGCTCTGTAAAGCTCTACCTATGAGTGCATGAGGCTTTGGGGGAACATCTAGATACGATAATGAATGGATATATTTTTATAGTCTATAAAGTTAATAAAAAATAACTAATTCCTCAGGGACAGTCTATTTCTATATGAAGTGATACCAGACAGTGTACAGTGACTACCAGTTAATGACAGTCTTTCATACATTAATTTTTATATTTGAATCTCACAGGTATTATGCCTATTTTCCTAAATTTTAGAATGAGTAACTTTCTCAAGGTCACACAGTTACAGTGGGTCATAGCTAAGGTTCATATCAGTTCTGATTGAATTTAAAGCTCTTGTTCTTAATCTGTACATCAAGGTGCCCTAATATATAACCTACCCAACAGTGTTTGACTCTTAGATTTTCTGAGTTCAGTTTTAGTTCATTCAGATCCATTTGTGTGAAAATTAATCTAATCAAAGTGATTCCCTGATGAAAACTTATCTATGAATATGTCCTAACCTATAATGAATATGCACACCTATAAGATTAATAGCCATCCACTGGCCTATATTACTTATTATATTGAATAATTTTTGTGAATCCAGAGAGATTACTTTAGACTTCTTTAACTTCCATATTTCAGAGAAAGTCTGAAGATAATCTAGAACCCTTTTCTTTTGGTTTTTAGGAGTAGACCCTCAAGTGATTCTTTGAAAGACCAGTGTTATCTTTGGAAGACCAATGTTATTCGTATTGGTCTTGAACATTAGGCTTGTTCTATGCACACCTGACCTCCCTGTAAAATTATAGCAGTTAATATTGTGCATTCATATTGTAGGTTATTTATGTCACTATTAAAATTGATAAGATCAGATTTTCTACAGTGAATATGTATTTTATAATTAGAAAAAACTACCAGGGTTATGGGTATAGCTGGGTGGTTGTGCCGAGCTTGTGCAAGACTCTGTACTCAATCCTCACCACCAGAAAAAGAATTTAAGAAACAAATAATGGAAGGAAGAGTGGGAGAGAGGATGAAAAGAAGGAAAGAGGAAACAAAGGAAGGAATAGCAGACAATAACAATATCTCAGGAAGAAGATGTCAGGGAGTTTGGGGGAGGAGGCCGTGTGAGAGTGTCTGTGCGTGGTGCTTATTAAAGGCTTAGTTACTGCAGCTTGCTTTTTATTCAGGCCAATGTCATTTCACCATGAATGTGTCTAAGAGGATAGCAAAATTGAACAAGCTTCCCAGATTTAGGCAGAATGGCACCTAATAATCCAGAACAGCCTGTCAGGATCATATTTGCCCTTCAGAATTAACTGTTCTCTAATTACAACCTTCATTTTCCCTTCCTTTATTATCACTGACTTTAGAACTCTTTTAAGATACTGTGTTTTTTGTCTTTTCATGTTTCATATCCTCTGAATCACAAAATCTCTTCAGGCTCATTTGAGGACCCATGTCATTTGATTTCCTGTTCCTCCTCACTGAACTCCCTCATACAGGAGATTCCTCCAAAAAAAACACTGTACACTCAGTGCTCACCCTCACCCCATAATCTTCTTTGCTTTTCTTCCCAGAGTTTGTCCTTCAATACATTTGGCCCTTACTTACACTGTCTTTCCTCCCCAGCCAGTGGTACCCAAATCTGCATAACTTGCAAAAGCTATCTTCAAATGCCTACCCTCTGTCATCTTCCCCAAACCCCTAGTTATTAATCATCTTTCCCTATTTGGAACTACCATAGCATATTATTTGAACTACTACTCTTGTACCTTGTGATGTTTTCATCCAACACCTACACACTTGTTACCCTGTCTACCCACTGCTACTAGCTAGGAGGCTAGGCTGCATGACATTCATTTTTGTGTTTATCACATTTCCAAACTTACTACCTTATTGCAACTACTCAGGAAAAAAATTAATGAGTGAATGTTTTATCCATGTGTTTGTATTATTTTTCCATTAGGTTGTAAGCTGCTTGAATGCAAGAATTTTTTCCTACTCATCCTAGCATTTCTTAAACTACCTTGGGTGGTAGCTTATGAAAATAGTATTGACTGAATGAATGACAAAGTTAGGCTGGCTAGTTATTACTATTTATATGAAAAGAGTTCTTCCTCCTTGTCTTTCTTACCTCTAACTCATTCCTATGACCGTCCCCTACCATGCATTCACTCAAGTACTTTTTCTATGTCATAAAGGAAGCACTTTTTAAAAACATACATTGTATTTTACTTCCCTTGTGAGAGAAAACTACTTTAAGGTTAGATAGTTATGGTATCTTTTTTGCTATATTATATATAATACTTTGTGCTCAGTTGATGCTTTTTAGTATTCCCTTCATTTCTGTGTCTTCAGATACTAGTGTGTATACAGGCCTTTGCTATTTGGTTACATGCAGACTCTACTTTAAATTTCTAATGAGAATCACTAGCATTGTTCCCTGGTAAGGTAATTCTGTGAATTTATTTGCAGTGATGTTTACAAAGGTGGTAACTATCTCTTGACTCTAGCCTTACCTATGGAACACCTGCCTGCCCCACACAGGCTTGTAAGGATCCAGTGAGATACTGCAAAAGTTTGCTTGAACGCTCAGAGCTTTTGGGCAGATAGAGTTGTGGGTTGGTGTTAGTGAAATGTTATGAATTTGAAAGAACCTTTATATCAGCATAGCGTTTCTTTTGAAACCATGTTGAAAATAAAATTAAGTGTTCTATACTTGGAAAGAGACATTCTTTTGGAAAATGCATGGAGGCAGACCTGCACAATCAAAAAAGATCTTTCTGAATGCTGATTAGCAACTCTTTGTATGTGTTCCATTTTGTTCCATGAGTTGGGCGACAAGCTTATTATAAGAAAAAAAATTCAACGAAAAAGAAGTCATTCTCTTATTTGTATTAAAGGTGTCATATAGCAACAATAGAGATAAATGTGTTGACAGCAATATTAGTAGCTAATTATTTTAAATTTAAGTTTGCAAAAGCTACCTAATTGTTACATACAACAATTGTAGGCCTAAATGATATCTAGTAGTTGTAGTAATTACTGGAGGGAAAGAAACTGGGCTAAAGGATGGGAAATGACCAGGTATAGTCTTTAGATTTGCTCTTGTCTTGAACTTACAAAGAGGAGAAGGCAGAATTATTAGCACTAGTTTTATTGTTCTTTCTCCTTTTTTGTTGTTTTATTTTTGGGGTGTGTGTGTGTTTGGTTGACAGTTTGCTAGGTTTTTGCTTGTTTAGGTAGAAAATTAGTTGTTGCTATATACTGAATTGGATAGATCCTGGGGCTGACTTCTGTGGATCTTTTTAAAAAATACATGCTGATATACTCTTTGAAATTATTAACTACTTAATTGTGTTTCCTAAGAGAAGATTAATTTTATTTGAGTGGTAGTATAATTTCCTTGAATGTTTTGAAAATACATGCATTGTTCTAGTGTTATTTAAAATATTTTTCTTTCTTCCCTTGCCTTAACCAAAGATCTCTGAATGACCTTCTGAAAACTATCTTAGTTTGATTTTAACTCATGATATTAGGCAAAGAGTTTATGGTTTACATGAAAAGGGTAAAGCATATTTTTCTTTTTCAAGGATTGAAGAGTTTTTAGTAATTATTATGATTTATGTCTTGATGTCCCCCCAAAGCCTCATACAGTCATGGGGGCAGGCTTGTAGAATTTGTGATTAATTCATGGTCCAATGCCGAGATTATGGGTGTGAGTGCTACCCCCACCCTAGGATGGGCATGGCCTACATACAGTATAAAGGACAGACTCTTCTCTCTTGTATGCCTCCCTTTTTGCTCTTGTTGCTTTTACTGTCTTCTGCTGCCATGAACTGTTGCTCCTCTGCCATGAGCCACCCTGCCTTGGAGCCAGCTAATTATGGACTGAAACCTCCACAAACTGTGAGCTAAATAAACCTTTCCTTTCTTAATTTTGAATGTTGGGTATTTTGTCTCAGTAATGAGAGAAAAGTAACTGACACAGTAATTCACATTAATATGTTCATGACAGGACCTTAATTTATTTGCTCGCTTCTGGGTGACTTGAACCACTGATGGTACATGTATAAGTGTCCCATGCATAACTGTACCACTTGTATCACCAGCTGTGCAAATCACCCAGTGAGACAGTAATGCATGTACCATTGGTGGTCCAGGTGAGTTAAAACATGGTCATGGCAGGAAATAAAAAAGAGTTAGCAATTTAATAAAGAGATTAGTTGTAGAGGTGAGGGCAACATCAAAGGAATCAAGAGATGGTGAAGTAACCAGGGACTAGTGATAGCAGGCAGTTATAATTGCCCTGCCATGTGAAGAGGCAAGGGAACAAACTATGTTAGTGGAAGCTGGTGACTGCTTGGGACCATGGAAAAGGGGCTGCCTAATGGACACTATGGCTACTCTCAGAATGACTGCAAGGTAGGATGGAGTGTGAGGTAGATATTAATATTTTATGTTTTTCTCCTCCCATAGTCTCATCTCCTGCTGATAGCTCCTAATGGCAAATCTCCACTGGGAGCAGACAGCAAGGAAACCTGAGTGATAGAGTAGGCCACAGCAGTCAACTGCTAGGGCACTGTTGTAGTCAGGGATTGCTAGGAGAACAAGACAATACATGACACATAATTTATAGTATTATATAATAGTTGCCCAAAGAGTTAAATACAAGAAATTCAGGAAATCTGTCCACACACTGAGACCCAAAGAATCTAGCTGAGGGTCTAGATCCCATGGCAATGTCTTGCATGAGTCAGCTGAAGACCAGCATGAAGTCAGCTGGAACCCATCACAATGACCCCCATGAGTCCAACTGGAGGCCTAGAGCCCATGATAGTTTGTTATGTAAGTCTGTTTCACAGATCTGTGCTGGGAAGGCCCATAGGTCAGTGGTGGAAGCTAGAAAGTCTGTGCTAGCGTGATGAAGGATCTGTGCCAGCAGGCCGAGGGATCTACACTGGAGTCAAGAAGTGATGCTCAGAGTAAGGATCAGGGCTCCTCCAAAAAGTACCATAGTCATCCTTGGCGACAGCAAGGTCCTGAGCTCCTCTGACGATAAGAACAGCCGAGTTCTTATCAGGAAGGCAGCATGACAAGCTTCTCCTAGAGATTGAGCAGCACACTGTCTTCCCCTCCAGAGCCAGGGAGTGATGCTCAGAGTAAGGACCAGAGCTCCCCCAAAGTGAACCACAGCCTTTCTGAACAACAAGGTCCTGAGCTCCTCTGACGATGAGAACAGCCAAGTTCATATCAGCAAAGCTCGACAAGCGCCTTCAGGAGAACCCATGGCAACAGGAGAACCAACAGCGCTACTTCTTCCCCTTCAGTTCTCTTTTTTATTGTGCCAACAAGCCTCAGGCGTGCCATCCATGCTCAGCACCACGCTGATTCAGTCCAGCTGATGTTACAAGTTGACCACCAGTTATCAGTCCACCACAGGCACTGGTCAGGACTGAGAGAACTGGACGCTGAATCTGGGCAGAGCTGGAGGGGGCGATGCAGCAAGCAGAACAACTGACGAACACAGCTTCTCTTTTTCATGGTCGTCATTTTATTGTGAATTAGTGATCTGAGACAAATGAAATACAAAGCAAGGGGAAAGAATTTCTGCGCTCTAAAATTTTGTAAGCTAATACAATCAAGGAACTACTAATACAGTAGTACAATCAAATTAGTGAGAATTTTTATTGTCACGAGGCAAATTGACCTGTTGTTAAACTTCTGATTAGAATATTTATACTATAGTATATATTGTGTAGTGGAATTTATGTTGTTTGTTTGTTGTGTTCCTGGAGTTGAACGCTGGGCCTTGCACATTTTAGGCAAGTGCTGTACCCCTGAGCTACACTCCCATTTTTAAAAAAATCTTTATTTGAAACAAGGTCGGTCACAAATTTGTGATCTTCCTGCCTCAGCCTCCTGGGATACAGGCATGCACTACTACATCAGGTGAAAGTGTTTGATAGGAGAGAGGGGACAGAATTCCTCTTTATTATGTTAAGTATAGCTTGGTGGAGGAATGACATTTTTGGAAATTGCTCTTAAAAGAGAAAAAAATTTGAGTAACTGAGATGGTGTCATTGTGGTCTCTTCTTTGTTCTCTTTTTCTTCAAGGGAATAGCAGAAGTGACACAGAGAAGAGCCAGGCAGATCTGCTGTTCCTTATAGTCCATAGTGCATGCTGTTTTGATTTCTTATCTCCTTAAAGGGGAGAAACTGATATGTATGGCAGAATAGTCACCTACTTAACTTTCCAAAGATCTGTGGGTTTAAGCAAAGCTGCCCTAGCATCTGGCTTTGTATCATGAAAATGAGATGATGTCCTTTCTTCTTGTCTAGGACCCTTCCTTCCTGCACCAATAGATAGGAGGAAAGCCAGAGGCCGCTTTGCCTCTCATGCATTTAAATGAGATGGCATGGGCATTTTTAGTTAAACCACTATAATATTTTAGTCATTGCATAAAGTGAAAGGCATGTATGCTTGTAAAAGGTGTTGTCCCTATTGCTACAGTGATTGAACTCCTATTACTTATCAAAAATTTCTGAGAAGAGTCTATATACCTTTTCACCCTGGTATTTTCCCCTTCGTCAGCATTTCACTTGGCTTTGTCAATTGTCGCTTTTACATGACACTTTTAAGTGGCAATTTGGACAGTGGTTTTTGTGATGTGAAAGCCTATTCTTTAGGGCTCTAATATTTGACTGAACATATATAACAGTTAGAAGTTATAGTATATTAGTTATCAGTTAAAAGAAAATAGCCTGAAAATTAATAACTTTTAGTCTATGACATTTAACTTCACAGATTGTAAAAGCATTTCCTCATGATTCTTACGAATATATAGTCAGGTTTCAGAATTACTTGTCTAAACCAATCATTTGATGTTTGGCTTCCTACCATGCTGTCGTCTACCTGTGTTTGGATAGAATGCTTCTGAGATACTTCAGTTTTTTTGTTTTGTTTTGTTTTGTTTTTTTGTTTGTTTTTTGAGACAAGGTCTTGCCATGTAGTTCAGATCACTCTTGAACTCAGTATGCAGCCCAGGCTGGACTTGAATTTGCAGCGATCCTCCTGCCTCAGCCTCTGAAGTGCTGGGATTACAGGTGTGCATCACTACATCTGGCCATTCAGTTTTGTCGTTGAAGAGTTTCTGGTTATTTCCTTCATGACATGCCAGGCAGCTACAATTCCTTTATGTCTTAAAACTGAATGAATAATATAATGGCAAGTGTGTAATCAGATTTATTTTAAAAACTACTTTGAAATCCATTAAACGTTGGGGAAAGTAAAAGTCTCACAATCTGAACAGCTTTTGCATTTGGTTATAGATGTTAGAAATTTGATCAGGATCTGAAGTATAGCTTTGAAAACTGTCTTCACATCTTAACTCTGATAATACTTGGATATGGACCAATGCCTTTCTATATAAAACTTAGTCTTTATTCCTTTCCTTTCTGGAATATAGTTTTCCTCTCTGGAATTTCTTTTAGAAAAAAGAATGGGTATGAAAAGTATATGTTCCATTATTAAACAAAAAGCCATTAGTAGTGGCTCACTGTATTCATGAGTAGGCTGAGCTACACATGTATCTAACAGAATTTGAAATGCAAAATGTTAAATGTTAGAGTTAAATGTGAACAGACACTCATGGAAGAGCAAAACAGGTTTTCTAAGTTGTAGAGATGTGTGTACAGCAGATAGGCTCCCCAAGGTGTTTGCTGATCAGCAAAACCATGAATTCAAGACTAGAAAAAAGTCAGGATTTTATATTAATGATCAGAGGCATCAGAAGAGGGAAGGAAAGATGGGAATGAAAGAGAGAACATATGTGTATGACAGAGTTCTCTCTGAGTCCCTGCTTGCATTCCTTAAAATCTGTGGAAGTCTCATTTGTCCCTAGTGGTTCTTCAGAGTGAAGCAACCTGGACAGCTCTAGTTAATCACTGAGATGAAATGATTGGAAGGTCACTACCTTTTGAATCCATTGTATTGAAGAACCAGTTGTTGTCCCTTAACAGCAGATGTGTATCTAGATTCCTTTGATGAATTCAAATTCTTAATGTCTAAAAAATGGTATGCTGTGCCACATTAGTAATGTTGAAATATTGCGGTTTCCACTAATTACTGTGTTTGATAATGTTTTGGCAGCAATTGATGTAATTTAATAAAATTTATTTCTGAAGTGAGCAAACTAGCAAGTGATATTTAAATTAAGATAACTTATCACCTACTTGACTATAGTCAATTCTCACCTCTATTAGAAGAGAGCATAGAGTCCAAGTCTGTGATCATTCCAATAATTATTCCTGTTGGAACACAGTCTATGAATACAGTTCAGGTGAATTTACCTTTAAATCATGTTTTATTTAAGCTAATGCTAGTATTGGTGAGTGTTTCTTGATTTATAATTCAGGAAGTTCAGGTGTGACAGGAAAAACAGGAAAGCTAAAAAAATTTCAAAGCCAATCTATTTTATAGTTATTTTAAAAATTGTAAATTTATTTGGCATTGTTTATGTTAAACTAGCAGAGGTTGAATAATTCTCTTTCTTTCTTTCTCTCTTTCTTTCCTTCTTTCTTGTGGCACTGGGAACCTAACCTTGGACCTTATTGCATGGTGAGCATGCACTCTACCTCTGAGCTACATCCCTAGCTTCTGATTATCTTCTTTTGTTGTGAGTGTGCCTCTAAATAGATCAAGGAGAATCAGCAGCACTAAATATTAAAGGCTCTGTGAACATTAAGAATAGCAGTTAATGTTTTTTTCAGTTTTAGTTGGTTTTACATTGATGTGCTCAGTGGTTGTAAGATATAGAATTATTCCCCCAGGTGTAATTCTGAACAGGTTTCCTTGTACATGTTTATTAGATTCTAACACTGAAGTTCTCAATCAAGCATGGGAACTAGATACAATCTATGCCCTGGAGACAAGAATGCATAGTTGAGCAGTTCAACACTGGTGTAATTATGATCAGCCTAACATCTGGAATAATTAGTTTTAAATGTTTAAGTACTCTGAACTCTGACCTAAATCCTGATATGCAGTTATGTATTTTCCTCTTAATAGTCAAGATAATTAAGAATTAACACAATACTCTAAGTAATTATTTTGTAAGATTTTTAAATGTCAGAATATCACAGGCAATCTTTGATAGTATGTATCAATTGATTTAAAAAATTTAGAAAGATTAAAGATTGAGAAATATATTCAAACAATATTATTTGTTTCCACTTTAACATTTACCATAGAAAATGAATGCAGAATTCTTTATGGAATTCTTAACCACCAAAATAATCACATGTATAGCAAACTAAACGTTCTTTTTGCTTTGGCTGACATTTCCTATGGTCAGTAGAGGGAGCACAAGTTTTCTAACAAATTGTACATCACGGAACTGAAGTGACATCATTAGTGATGCTATAAAGGGAAAAAGTCTAGGCTTGTTCATATTGGTTCATGTTTCATAAACCACGAGAAAAAGTAAAATTTAACCAGCCAAAAACCATAGAGATAGAATTTGATTTTGGAAACCATTTCTTAAGCTGGATTGTGCTCTAATAAGTTCTTTTAAAGTTTAAAATTTGAGGTTATGATATGTAAATTGATTAAGGATTAAATTTAGTTTGAAGCTTATTGGTTGGTTGGTTATGTTTTCCTTCTCACACATTCTAAATGTCATTGTAGTGCTGTTTGAAATAGTTATATATTACATTTTAGTGTAACAAAAGAGGTAGTGATTTATGTGTGGATCAGGGTACTATCCATAGGTTGAATACACTGTGATTAAAGATGTAATCATTAATTAACAACATATATTTAGTACAAAAAGTCTTATAACAAAATATCTTCTACAATTGTGGTTGGTAGATCCAATGAAAAATTTACATCTTGCAAGCATTTGATGTAATGTGGAAGATTATCATTTTCCTTATCAAAATGTTATTATGTTTGAATGGTGCTATTAAGACAATTCTACAACGAAATTCAGATGGAATGGATGTTTATTTGTGATGCTGTGTTAGGGTAAAGAACAAAGAAAACAAAGTCATTTTAGTCCTTCTATCTTGGATCTTAGAGCTATCAAAATAATGTCACTACACTTTTTTTTTTTTTGGTACCGGGGATTGCACTCATGACCTCACACTTGCCAGGCAGCCGCTTGTGCTGCTGAGCTGTATTCCTGGCCCCTCACTAAACATTTTAATAACACTTTTAAATTCTTTTTGTTTTTGAATGGAATAGCTCTTTAAGTTAAGTAGGTGCATTTCATAGAGGAATTAGTTGAGATGTATTGAGATTTATTCAAAGTTTTATAGTTAACACAGTGAACAAAACCAGAATTCAGAGCTGTTGACTCCTCATTTAAGGAGTTACCAACTAAAAGTTAATGTTGCAGTAAACTAGGGTATATGATTCTGAAAATATAGGACAATTACTTAATCAGTTACCATTTATTAACTGCCTAATTTGTGAAAGGTATTGTGCCATTAGTTTTGCTTGATAAAAATATAAATATAAACATAACTGCCCATTACACTTGTCTTTTTTTCTATTGCTGTAACAAAATACCCAAGGTGGGGTATTTTGTAAAGTAAGGAGGGGTATTCAACTCACAGTTTTGGAGAGTGAAAACCTGGGATCAGGGAGCTCTATCCATTTGGCTTCTGATGAGTGTCCCCTTATCTGCACCACATTGTGGTAAATAGCATCGTGGTGTAAGTGTGGGCAAGAAGAAAGGATCACATGATGAAACAGGAAGTCAGAAAAACTTAGGGGTCAGCTTCTCTTCTCTTCTCTTCTCTTCTCTTCTCTTCTCTTCTCTTCTCTTCTCTTCTCTTCTTTTCTTTCTTTCTTCTTCTTTTTTTTTTGGAGACAGGATCTTGTCATGTAGTCCAGGTTGGCCTCGAATTCACTGGGTAGCCCAGCTTGGCATCAAACTTGCAGTGATCCTCCTCAGCCTCCTGAGTACTGAAATGACAGCTGTGTGCCACCACACACAGCTTCTCTCTCTTATATAAGAACTTACTTTTGCAGGAACTAACTAGGGTCCCACAAGAACTACCTAATCCCTCTTGAGGGAAACAACTAGGGACCTTCCACTCACTAGGCCCCAACTCCTAAAGGTTCTATCATGTCAATGCCATAAGACTATAAGCTTTCAAAAAATGGAGGTATATCAGTCACATCCAAATCATTGTTACATCCATGAAACTGTATTGTGTCATAATGATACAGATAATTGACAAGGATATTACAGCAGCAATATGTTTATAGCATTTGAAAGCTATGATTACTTTTTATAGCCAATAAATAGAGCACCTCCTATATAGCAGTATATAGTTAAAGAGAAGATTTGGAGAAATTAGCCAGGGAAGTTCCCCATGTATATCTGAAGAGAATTGTCTCTAAGATTGAGAATCAGTACTTCTTTGAGGAGGAGACATTTCACATTCACTTAAGTAAGATTATGGGGACAGCCAGATTAAGCAGGGATAGTATTGGAAATATTTATGGTTAAGAAGGAATCCTGAATTATAATGAGAGATAAATGAGAGGTTGGATACTACCTAATATATGCACTAGATCCACTGCTAAAGAAACTGAGACCCAAAGTGATACTGAGTTCTTTGCCCAAGATTAGTCAGTCACATAGCTAAATGGAACGAGATCTGAGTTAGAGCCCTTCAAGTTGGTTGGAAATTAAAAAAATAGTGAAACATATTGACAGAAGAGCCTAGAGGATAGAAAATGTGAAAATATACTACATGAGTAGACTATGTTTTGCAGAGATGTGAAATCTATCAGTCTTTAAGAGAGATGAAAGAACTATTGACTAAGTTTTGGTTCTTAGGTAGAGTAAATCAAAATAGAAGGACATAGCAATCCATGGCACAGTTTGTAAGGTGGAATGAGCTGCTGAATGGCATGTAGGAAAGCAGCTTCTAAGTTATTTATTAATAACAATAAATATAGTAATGGTAATGACATTAACAACAGCTATCATTTATTGAATGTAAGACATTTTTATTTAAATCGTCTGATCTAAGTATTACTGTGCCATTTTGTAAATGAAGAAACTGAATCCTCTTATGTTTGAATTCTAAAACTGCTGTGTCTCAAACTCGAGAAATGAATATAGATTTTCTTTCTAAAGGAAAAGTAATTTTTCCCCCATATCCCATATTGATTTATTTTTGTTAGAAAGTTCCTTAACTAGATATATGCACAAATTCCTTCAATTTATAGCTGTTATAATTTTCAGAACTAAACAAATAAGTCAAATGCAAGCAAAACTTACAAAATTAATATAAAGGAGAAAAGTTTTGCTGAAATGCAAATATCAATTGCAAGAATTTCTAGCTTGCTGTTGCGTGAGATTTTTGTTTATTTGATTTGGGCATGCTTGCACTACCATGTGCTTTGTGATAACTTGGTTTTCCCATCACTTTTCTGTATTCTAACTTCTTCAAAATATCCCTGCAGATAATACTTTGAAGTGTCATTTGACATTTAAGTGGTATAATCAGTTACTTATTGTTAATCCTTTCTGTTTCTATTAGCTGTGATAAAGACTGCCACTTGATACCAGTTTAATGGTTTGAAGCTCCGAAATGTCATGGCATTGTGTTTTTACTTATAAGGTGATGATTAGCCATGTGATTAATCATTAATCATGATTAGCCATCTATAATATATTCTTGTTAATTTTTTAAGGTTGTTATCTAGAAGAAATAAAAAATTTAAGAAATTCACAGGCTATGCCATTCATAAACAGGCATTTGTTGTAACCACTTAAAGAAAAATTGTATTGCACTTTCCTCAAAACTCTGTTTCTGTAGCGAATCACGAGATCTAGTAAAGCCCCCTTCGCCTTCACTTCAGTGCTGCCTTAATTCAGGCCACCACCCTTCGGTCTGAATTTTTGCCACAGCTTTCAGTTTAATGCCCACCAAACCGTTCTGTGCAATGTGAGCTTTTACAATATAAACCTTTAGGATGCAGTTTAGGAATTGTTTCCAGAAGCTCTTCCCTATTGTCCTTTCTCCTTGTCTTTTGCTGCCCCACCCCAGCTATTGTAGTTTACTATCCTCTCTCCTGGGTAGCTCTTTCCTTTGCATACCTCTGTTGTAATACTTACCACTTTGTGTTAAAATGCTTGTATTTTGGTTTCCCCGAGTAGACTGTCAACTTTTTGAAGGTATAGTCTGACTATGTGCCAAGATAGCCCTCTTATCCAAGTGTGACCTTGAATCATAGATGAATCAATTGTTGCTTTAGAAATGGGGGGGTCAAAGGTAGGCAAGAGCAAGGTAGACATTTTCTGATCATTCTCACTCATTTATGTAAAATTTATATGAATTACCTAGCTAATATGGTAGACTAGTTGAGCATGGGAACAACATAGTATTGGAAGCGCTTTTGCCATAAAGAATCTAAAGATAGCATCATTTTGTTTATCTTTTGGTTAGGTGCTGTGATTGTTTCCACGCCCCAGGACATTGCACTAATGGATGCACACAAGGGTGCTGAAATGTTTCGCAAAGTTCATGTGCCTGTAAGTATTTACAACATTAATACTGAAAAATATGAAACTCTTCTAAGGGAAGAAGCAAATTGTTTAGTCCTATGCTGAAATTTTTAAGAAATTCCTTGTTCATCTTTATGGTTACTTTAAAAACACTCTTTTAGGTAGAAGTGTGTCTACATATTAATGCAAAAGAGTTCTGAAACATCCTTCAGGTATGAGCTTTCTTAAGAAGTCCTTCCTCTTTCAAACACTGATAACCATTACTGACCAAAAAACAGTATCTTAGGAAATTATTTAGGTAGATAAACTTGAATAGATCACTTGTGCAAAAAAGAGATGAAAAAAGATTACTTCTTTCCTTCTGTCCTCTTACATGTTAACCCACTGATAGCTCACTTTCTTCTAAAAGGTATCGCGGGGTTTTCTGAAGCATATGACAAAATAAAACAAAGTAAAATATTTTAAAAGTAGACCAAGAATGATTAAAACCAGATGGAGTTTTAAGTAAAGTCAATCAACAAATTGCATACCATTAAGGAATTTGAATACATGCTAGTGGTTTGCCATAAATTTTCTAACAGCCAAGGAAAAAGAAACATTGTGTCGCTAAAGCATTATCTATTCCTACAAGGTTAAGAAAGAACCAGGTAAGCAAGAGAAAGAGAGCTGAAACCAGAGATGTATCTTTGCTAGGTTATCGGGGCGGGGGATGGGGGTGGGGGGGAAGAGACTATGTATGTGTTTGACACACTTTCATCAGTTTCTTTACAGAAAATAGAAGGTGTTTCCTTCTAGTGTGCCTCAGCAAACATAAGGGAATCGTAACAAACGACAGCTAGAGCAAGCATTCCCATACAAGGCCAACATGAACCCTTCATGTATATGGCTCTCTAGTGGCCTTGGTTATTCAAGGATAGATGTTAGAGTTTATAGGCCAGAGCTACATAAACTTCAGCCCATGGACTAGCTTCAGGGGTCTCATAGTTTTCCCTCACCTTCCCCACCATAGACTGTTTGTTCAGTTGTACTTGTTTTGATATGCAAAGAATTTGCAACTAAGGATACCACTCCATGGTAGAGTTCTTGTCTAGCATGCATTAGGTCCTGAGTTTGAGGGGTGAGGGGGAGACAGAAAAAAAAGAAGAAAAAATTAAGGGCTTATTCACTAGCAGAGGTGAAATTATGATTACTAAGTAGTTTAAGAACTGTGTTCTGTGTTGTGATTTTTTTTTTTATTTTACTTTGAAAAGAATACAATCAAACAAAACAAAACAGAGTAAAGTCAATCAAAACAAGGCAATGAACATGGTACATGACTTTTAAACAGGGTAAAAAGCAATCGGTAAGGCTACCATAATGCCTCTTGTTATCTGCAGTATACCTGCCCATACCATCAGGGATAAGTAATCAAACAAAATACAACAAACTAAAACAGTAGAAACAAAACAAAACATAACAAAACAAAACAAACAAAGCAGAACAATGTAAACAATACAGAATTTCAAGATATTAGCAAAACAGCATTGGCTACCATAATATTTGTTATCTTCAGAATAGTTGCCTACACCTTCAGACATATTACAATCAAACCACACAGAATAGAGTAAAATCGATCAAAACAAACAATGAACGCAATACAGGGTTTCTAAACAAGATAACTGGACATCCTCGATGGCTGCAATTATATATTTTGTTATCTTTAAAATAACTGTCCATGTCCTCAAGTATAATAAAATCAAACAAATCAGAATAAAATGAAACTAATCAGAACAATGAATACAATCTGAATTTCCAATCAGGATAATAGATTAATAGTGGTCATTTCTTTCCCTTTTTAGATAATTCCTCCCCTTTGACTTTCCCAATATGTATTGTGCATTTTGGATCCCACTAACACCTTTAGTTTCTTATGCTATGGAGACAACAAAAAATTCACCCTTGTGACTCTGATCCCTTACATCCATGAGCACTATTACCAGTTGCCTCTATCTACCTACAAGAGCCTTGAGGTTATCTTCCTTTATAGCTGAGTAGGTTTCCACCCCATGAAATCCCATGTCTTTCTTATCCATTCTGCAATTAATGGGCAGGCTACCCCTATTTTTTTTTTTCTGGCTCCCTGTTACATAGGGCATTGTTCTCTCTCCTTTGACTTTCAGACTATGAGTTCTGTTTCTAGCTAAATGTGTTTCTTGCATAGAGCATATTGATGGATCCTGTCTCCTGATCCACTATGCCTCTGTTTCTTTCTATTAGTGCCTTGAGGCCCTCTTGCACTGTATTGTCTCTGCCATGCTATTTTTCCTGCCATTGGCTCCCTAGTTTTCCTCTCCATTCAATCGACTGGCCCCACTTGATGGTGCCCCTCTGACATTGTTCCTGAGACCGTGGTCCTTTTTCTCTCTCTCTAAAATGTCCTTTAGTAATCTTTGTAGGGTTGGTTTGGTGGTCATGAATTCCTTGAGTTGTTGTTTGTCATGGAAGTATCTTGTTTCTCCATTAATTTTGAAGGAAAGTTTTGCAGGGTCCATCAGTCTTGGTTGGAAGTTGTTTTCTTTCAGGACTTGCATTACTTCACTGCAGCCTCTTCTTGACTTGATGGTCTGTGTTGAGAAGTCTGCCATGATTCTGATGGGTTTTCCTTTCTAGGTGATCTGTTTCTTTTCTCTAACAGCTTTTAATATTGTGTTCTTGAGTTGAATTTCTGGGATCTTGATTATTATATGTCTGGGTGTGGATTTGTTTTGGTTATGGCTAGCTGGAGTTCTCTATGCCTCACTTATTTGAATGTCATATTCTTTTTTTATGCTTGGGAAGTTTTGATAAATTATATCTGTAAATAAGGTCCTGATGTCGTTTGTCTTGACACCTGCTTCTTCACTCACATTTTTAATTCTTAAATTATGCATCTCTGAGTTGTCCATCAGCTGTTGAATTGTTACTTCCTGAGACCTTGTTATTTTTAAGAGATCTTTCCTTTCATGATCATAGACTGCAAACCTGTCTTCAAGCTTTGAAAGTCTTTCTTTAGTTTCCTTCATATCAACATGCCAGCTATCGAATGAATGTTTAATTTTCTGGATAGCTCTTTGAATCTGTTTCATACATTCTAAATCTCTCTTACGCTGTTCATTCATGGTGTCCTTCATTTTCCTATGCTCCTCTATTTTTTTATCTGTGTCTTCTTTAGAGATGTTTAGTATTTCTATTATGGTTTTCATTGCTTCTTTTACCTGGGATAGAATTTCTGTTCTAATTTCTCTTATACCTTCCTGAAGTTGTTTCTTGACTTCAATTGAGAGCACTTCAGACATTTCAGGTGTGCAACTCTCGATCTCCATGTTTTCCTTTTGTGGAATTGTGCTGCTTGGGTTGGACATCAGAGATTGCCCTCTCCCTGTTCGTCTTGGCATATTCTTGATTTCTTCTACCCCTGAGTAGTGTGGTCCCAGGCACCCCAGCACTGGCCACAACTTCTCCGAAGCTAGGCTGTTTGTCTTTTCTAGCCAGTGCTGGCTACATATATCTGATGTTGGGTGCCTGTGTCTCTGCACTGAACTGGGCACCAAGCCACCCGCGGTTTGCACAGGAGCAGACCTGGTCAGGCCCTGTGAATCTAAGCTTTTTAGCGATATTGTCTGAAACGCACGTGGGAGCCGATCTCCTACCAATCAGCTTCTGCGGATCCGCCCACAACCTGGAGCTCCCAAAAGACTAGTTTTTCTGGCTTTGGTTCAAGCAACTTCTGTGGGTCTGCCCACAACCTGGCGCTGACACCAGAAGTAGTTATCAGTCTTGGCCCCGGGCAGGTGTAACCTGCCTGACTCCAGGATGGAGCCTGGCTGATCACTCTCTTTCGTGGGGTGGTGTGGGGTTGGAATTCCAAGCACTTACCAGCAGCCAGCGCGGATCTCTGCATGTGCCACTCTCCTTCACTTCCGCACCTCTCTGCAGAGACCTCTAGGGTCGACCGCAGCTGCAACCATGCCCGTAACCGCGGCCGCACGTGTCTCCAGGCTAAGCAGGTCTTCTGGCAGGGCGAATCCAGCTCCAGGCTGAGGTGCTGCTAGCCACCACCATCTTCTTCATTTAAATTCTTTTTATTCTCTTTGTGGGCTTCAATTCATATTTTAGATTCTTCCTTTGTTCAGGGGACCCACTTCCTTCCTTCTTGTCCTCTCCATGATGTTATATTCCAACATCTGAAGTGTTTCTCTCAGAGAGACTGTTTACTCTGCTGCTTACTGTTCTGCCATCTTTAGCTCCTCTCGTGATTTTTTTTTTTAAGCTGGAAAAATTTTAAAGCGGTGATAACCAAGTGGCCACCTTCAACAGAAAACTTTCTGAAGCACCTGACTTAAGCACTGTGACTTCATATTATATTCTCCAAGATACAGATAATGCCTACCCAGATAACTTGATTGTGTTATTTACTATATGAGGTTTTAAAATATAAATCAGCAAAAGATTTTTTTTTGGAGATAGGGTCTCACTATAGTAAAAGATTTATTAAAGAGAGGGCTATCTAAAGAAAAAAAAAGAGAGGGCTATCTAACAGAAATTATGACACTGAGGTAACAAGTAATCTAAATTCTTTCTGTTAGAAATTAGATAACAGGGCTGGTCTTTTAAGGTCACTTCAAGGTCAGGATAATAGCCGTTGTGTCTGCATATAAGTGAATGCTTAACTCCTCATTCTGTAAGGTAAGGACAGAGGCATATGTCTAACTCACTCAAAAACATCATGAAACTCTTAAGGGAAAATTTTTATGAAGAGCAGAAGTTAGAACTTGTTCTTATTTTATCCCTGTAGATATTATTATTTTGTTTGCCAATAGGCCATTTCAACTGAAGTTGTCATTTGAGGTAGCAACAGAGGCAGGCCCTACTAGACTACTGGATTTCGTTATTTCAGAGTCTAATGATGATGGCTGCCAAATTCAGCATATGTACACTTCAGTTCAGATGTTATTTTTGCTTACCTGCAGCCCTTTAATTAAGCACCAGGCAAGCTGTTAGTATTCTGACAGATTTTTCTCTAAACTGATCTTATATCTTGAGCATAGTGCCACCCCACTCCTTTTTGCCTTTTAAAAACCTATTTGCCCTCCAAGCTGCATAGATATTCAATAATGTGCATAAGTAAATGAGTGAGAACTTTCTAGCCATAAGCTCTATATGCAATTTAACAACCATGGTAAGCTACATTGAAAAGGGGACTACGGTCATAAGTGGGAAGTAGATTTGATGAGTTCTGAAATCCCGCAGGCTCTTAAAAGCCTCAGAGTCTAAATAATAATAAAATATTTGAAATTAGTAAGTGTTCCATAAATACAAAGGAGATGTTTTGCTTTGTTTATTTCACTTTATTCCATTTTCACTCCTTGGATTTTAAGTCATATTCTCTATTTTTCCCCCCTTTGAAGTGCATTAGTTGCCATGGAAACAATGACATCATTGGCATTCATTGGTATGGACAGAGTTTAGTAACATCTACAAGAACATTTTGAAGTTAATTTAAATGATTTCTTAAAATCCTGAGCATAGATAGGGAAAGGAAGAGAAGAACTACAAAATTCTCCATTCTCTGAAATGACATCCTTGTAGGTAGTTAGTAGACTGTTTTTTAATAATAAAAATGTTTAGTTTTAAACATTTTTAATAATGAGTAGAATATATGCTGTGTCATTCTCACTCATTTTTGTTACCTCCTTTTACAAGGGAGTCCCAGGCACCTTGATTTGGAGCCCAGTCATTGAGCTTTTGTGTCACAGGAATTTCACTATCCAGTCCTTCCTTCTTTGGTAATCTTTTTGGTTCCTGAAGTGTCTTAACATATATTTACTGTCAACTGCATCATCATATAAGGGATCACTTAATTTTAACTCCACAAATAGTTACGTATTCCACACACATATATTTACTGATATTGAGTGCTTTGTGTAAGTACTGTGATACCCTTCCACTGATGATTTTTAAACAAAGAAGATGAAGTATTCTTTATTCAAGTATTTACTATAAATTCCAAGGAGACCAAAAACACCTTCTCCTCTGGACTATCAGGATAACTTCATGAAAGAGCCATGATTTTTTTTTTCCTGTCCCTGTAATTTTACATGCTGATCCTTTGCTCACTAAGTTATTGTCAGCTTAGGGAACTCAAACTCATGTTTTAGATTTCTGCTTAGGCATTTCTTCCCCTAGGAAGTTTTCCCCGACATGCCAGGAAAAGTTATAGTCCTTTCTGTGAACTGTTTGTACATTTATCTACTTTGGCTCATATCTCATAGCAGGTTTAGGTATCAGTCTTTATAGGAGAACATGTTATGAGGTGGCAAGAAAACATGCCATAAACATCCTTACAGGTGTGATAAATACTTTGATCTAGAAGGCAACACCATCTGTGATCTGCTGTTACATTTTCCCCAGGCTCATAAGCTACTCTCACTCACATTTTTTCTGCTGTGACCAAATTGGTATGGTACTTCTTTGGCTTTTCTGCATACCATTTCTTTCCTCAGAGCCCTAGGCATGCTGTTTTCCTACCTGAGATAATTTTACCCTCATTTACACCTGAGAAATCCTTTTTTGTCCTTTTGTACTTAAAGAGCTTTTCCTCTGGGGTACCTGCTGTTAACTCAGTGAGCCTTTCCTGTCTCACCACTCAATCACATTGTATTTTCCCTTTTGTAACTGTTGTCACATTTGTCAGTACTTTCATATTTACAGTACTGTACTGCAAGTGTCAGGATCACTTGCCTCTCTCACTGCTTAGAATATGTAACTGCTCACTAAATACACACTGATTGAATGAGTAGAGCAGGATTTTGCTAGGCAGAACTAGGGACTAGAGAAGGTAGGAATTCAATCAGAAAAGAATCAGGAAAACACAAATTGTGTTCAGGACTGTTCAGTTCATCTGTAGTTGAGGTAGTGTATTTGGGTAGGTCAAGTAATTTGGAATTTCTTCTTAAAAGAGGAATCCATAAAAAATGGTGACTAGGAAGTAGACATAATTAGGATGGAACTTTTAAAAGTTTTACTCTAGTGAAGACAAGTAAAACAGGCCCCAGGAGAGTATGGGGGTGGTAGAAAGAATTTTTTTGGTCAGAGTTACTCACATTGCAGGTTGTGACCCAAAAATAGTCTGAAAATCGATATAGTATCAGGGTAAAACCTTATTTCATAAAGATTTTTTATCAGTTATGAACATACATGTATGTATATTTATACTGATCAAAGTATAAAATTTTCTCTTTCTGTTATTGCTGTGAGTTCAAGGCCAGCCTGGGCTACAAAGTGAGTTTAAGGCCAGCCTGAGTTACATAATGAGACCCTGTCTCCAAGAAAAGAAAAAGTTGGAAAGACTGGTGTAGGTAATAGGCAATGAAAATTTGATTTAGAATAATGACAGTGAACATGGAAGGGTGAATTGAACATACCTGATATTTTGAAGGAAGAATTGGCAGGATTGGCAATTGATTGCATTGGGTGGTGAGTTTCAAATCAGACAGAATTCAATGGAATTTTGAGAGTTATGTTGCCATTTTAATAAATGTACCAAGAACTGGTTTTCCGTTCAGGTTAACATACTAGAAATAAAGAGATTAGGTCTGCAGTCATAGATCCTTGTCCTGCAGCAAATATGTAGCTTAAAACCTAGTGCTGGTTACTGAACCAAATAAATAATTCTGATAATTTTATAACTATTTCAGCCTTGCAAATAATTATTTGTCTTACAAGGGAGAAATTTTATTTTTTCTGTGATTTACTTTTTCCATTGAAAAAGAAAGAAAAATACTACCATTGAACTTTTTTGTAATTATAAAGGTTAATATTATATTCCTTTCATCTGTTTTATTTTATTTTATTTATTTTTTTGAGACAGGGTCATGCTGTATAGTCTAAGCTGGCCTTGAATTCACGGCGATCTTCCTGCCTCAGCCTCCCAAGTGTTGGGATTACAGGCATGCACCACCATACCCAGCTCATGTCTTTTAAAGACTAATTATATTCCTTAAAAAATCAGATTATCTTAGAGCCTCAAGTGTGTGATTCCTATCAATGTTTTCTTGATGTTTTCCATTACCAAAGATCCCACAAGTTGCTATGTGGAACACCTTCTTGGAAGCAAGGATCAGAATTGTGGCTTTTTTCTGGCAAATTAATTATTTATGGTAGTATATTATTTTTTTAACCAAGAGTTCCACATCTTCACCTCTGAATGCCTTTAGAATTCATGTGATTGTGATGCTGATCACACAGCTTTTTCAGCATCTAGTTTGCCTGTTTTACCTAATTCTCTGGTCTACTCATACTAAAAAGCAATTTAGAAATAGGCAGTCTTACATGAAAATGAAGGCAGATGATACACTTATCCTCTTTTTCATTCTTGAGTATAACTTGTTGTTCTGATCATCACATGGTCTTTCTTGATTCTGTGGGAAATTTTTTTACCTTTAATGTTTATATGGTTTAGATGTTTTTTTGTCCCCCAAAGGCTCATGTGTTGGAGGCTTGGTCCTCAGTGTAGTGGTAGATTATTTGAGAGGTAGGGCCTAGTAGGAAGTCCTTGGGCCTTTGGAGGAATGTTCTTGGAAGGGGTGTGGGATCCCTGAGCTCTCATACGAATGAATTGTAAGAGCAAACTTGAGCCCTGAATCAGTCTCTGTCTTCTAGCTTGGCAAGGTGATCTCTCCCTATCCCACCAGCTCTTTCCATGTACCATGAGGTCTTCATCAGGCCCAGATGTTTCCTGATGTCATGCTCTTCAATCTAACTGTGAACTAAATAAACCTCCTTTTTATGTTAGTCCACCTCAGGTATTTTGGTATAGCAATGAAAAACAGACTAATACAGATGTAAAGAATATTTTGAGTGTTTTCTTTGGAGGCTTTGCAAGGTACAATTTAAATACATTTTTAGGAATACATGAGTGGTTTACCTATGACATGTCACATGGCTTCCCTCTTCACCATTGGGTAATTTCACTATTTTTAGAAAAATCACCTTTTTTCAGTGATAACATTTATATGACTATATAACATTCTGCCGTAAATATATCTGAGAAACTAAAAATATACGCTCATCTGTGTCTTTCTACAGGATCTCCTCAAAGATCATGTGCACTGCAAACTAGAATACTGTGTGATCTAGATGAATTAGACTCATGAACCAGACTCATGAACCCTGTGAAGTAGAGAATTTCGTTTCCCTCATTTTGTGGATGATAAACTCATATAAAGCTATCCATTTGTTTAGGAGGGCATCCTTTGGTCTCCTATCCCAAAAACAGCCCATATTTTGTTTTCAGTAGTGGGGATCAAACCAGGACCTTGTACATGCTAGGCAAGCGCTGTTCCCAGAGCTGTAACCCCAGCTTCTAAAGCTCACATTCTTAATTGCAGCTTCTATAAATAATCCAGAATTTAATCTTAGTATTGTGGCTGTCATGGAATACCACTGGGTATTGTAGGGTTTAAGACCTGTTTTCATCATATTTGTTCATCCTCCAATTCTTGTTATTCAGGTAGACAAGTAAAGCCAAGGAAAACTAATGGATTAAAAATGTGGAGGAGCTAAGGATCTGTCTTCACATTGCTGGGACAAAATACTTAAAACCCACAAGTTAAAGGAGGAAAGGTTCATTTTAGCTCACAGTTTGTAGAGATTCCCGTCCAAAGTTGGTGCCAAGGCAGGTGGTATAGCAGAGTGGGATGGAAGAGGAAAATGAGCATGGCAGGCAGGAGGCAGTGAAGAAGCAGTATGGAGCCTCCCTCTTCCTTTCATTCCATCTGGGCTACAAACCTGTTGGTTGGTGCCATCCACACCCAGGGTGGGCCTTTCATTATCCACACCCAGAACTACTCTAAACCAGCTTAGTTATCATGCACCCTTAATACGTATTCACACACCCTAGATCCAGTCACCTTTGAAAAGCCCCACCTATGAGCACATGAGGCTTTGGGGGCACACCTAGATACAAGCCATAACAGCATCCATAGCTTCTGTTTCAAATTGAGAGAGGTGTACTGAGGGTGAAAGGGCAAGGAGTTCCTTGTCCAGCATCTTGGAGAAGGGGATGAAGTCTAAAACTTGATGGTTGCGCCTAGTGACAAATTGATGGTTTAGATCAGACCTTCCGTATAATTGTTCTCTTGATTATTAGGTTAAACTGCTCTAAACTATAATGACTTGCCATTTTTTTCAGGCCACCTAACTCCATGCACAATATTCTCTAGTCCATTTCATTCTCATTTTGTTTGGTGACCTCTACCAATAAACTGATGCTCTAGGTAGTTTGAATTTTGGCTTTGTAACTTACTATGTGACCTTAAGCAAACAATCTACTGTCAGTGTTCCCTTCCATGAAAATAGGCTAATACCCATCCCATTGGTAATTATGCTATGAGCTTATATATCTGGTACTTAGCATACCCATAGCACATAATAACTAAATATAATTTTATAGTGATAGACATTGTAAGTCATTATAATTTTTCATTTGAGAGATTAAGAATACAAAGTATAGAAAGCTGAGTTGCACATCGTGGACTCACAGCTACTAACCTGGTCTCTAAGAGGAATGTGGATGCAGGCCTCTCCATACATTGTTTTTTTCTGTCAGAATACTTCCTTTAAGAAATAAAACAAGAACTCCCACCTCTTTTTTTAAAATTATAGTATCTGTGTGCATACTTCAAGTATATACCAAAAACTGGTTCAAGGTTAATGGAAAATTGAAAGACACTTATGAATATAGCACATTTCAGTTATTATTATTCATTCTCTACTTAACAATGAGTTTTTCCTCCTCACTTTTCTTTAAAACATAGATTTTAATCCTTCTGACATGTTCCAACCAGTAAGCATTTAACCTGATTGTAACCTTGAGAAATTGGATTGTATAGTAGCCTGAAAAATCTAGCTTGTTACTTACTTGAATCTGGGTTTAAAATGCCAAGAACAAATTAAAACTCGGGCCTTTTGAGCCTGCTTAATTTAGTACATTTAGACACAAAAATCCAATATTCAGAGCAATGTTGATATTTAAAGAGAGTCAATTTTTAAAAAGTTAGTAAAAGACCAGTGATGGATTGGAATAACATTAAGAATAACATGAAATATTTGTATTAGCTGATGTTAGTCAGGCATGTGATACTTGCTTTCTTTCAGTGAAACTAGCTGAGGTAAAAAGAAAAAAAGGAGCTTATACTTCGATGAGGCATTAAAAAATGATTGAGCATGCTTACAGCTGCATCTCAATGGCATTATGTAAATTAAGCTATAGAAAAACATCTGTTTTCCAATGTTTCTGCTATCAAAGAATAAACAATAGATCTGCAATAAACACAAATAGCTTAACAATATATAAAGCAGTCACAAGATGTAACGTTTTTTAAACAAACATCATGTGGGTATGAATTCTTGCCTATTTAAGAAATTTTTATGAACAAAATTGAAATACAGATAGTCTAATGTTCTTCCTTATTACATTGGTTTCCACCATTCAGAATCTCAATGATTATAGAAGATTGCTCTTAGATAAGAGTAGTACTTTCTAAATTTTTTAATACTGTACTCATACCTTTTAGATTTTTACCACAGCTAATATGAGTTAATGACTAATTTATTCTTTAGAGATAACGCACACACACACACACACATGCATATATATATATAGAGAGAGAGAGAGAGAGAGAGAGAGCGCTTCTACTCTGAATGAAACTGCCAGCATGTTAGCAATTTTGGTTGATGTGACTGCAACTAAAAAGCAAAGAAACTTGGTAGTTTATCTGTTCTATGTATTCTTGAAAGTAATCATTTCATTTCTGTTCAGTGTCTTAAAATAGTTATAATAAATTGCAGAATCTGATAAAATATTTATGTACACTTTTAGAACTTTAAAATAGATTGAATGACTACCAGAAAAGTTTCTGTGCTCAAGCTTTGTTTAGAGCACTACAACCCAATGGAAATATAATGGAAGCCACAAATTTAAAGTTTTTAGTAACTATTTTAAAAGTAAAAATAAAAATCAGCAAGTGAAGTTTACTATATTTAATGCAGTATATTAGAAATATTTCAGCATGATTTTCATATAAAAATTAAAAAGAACCAACAGGTATTATTTTAATATATATTTTTATTTGTACCTATTAATTTTATAAAATACAGAGTTTCAATGGGGTATTTTCATACATGTGTATATTTTTATTGTGTCCATCACCCTGTTGCCCTCTCTTACACCCCTTTTCCCTCCCACTTATTTCTTTCCTCTTGTCTAACAGTAGTCTCTCTCTTACTTTCATGTCATCTTTTTAAGATTTCATATACAGTATTAGGGAAAGTGTGATAATTGTGTGAGTCTTCTGTGTTTTACTTAACATGATGATTTCCATTTCTGTCGATTTTTCTGAAATAGCAAAATTATGTGTATATACTACATTTTCTTTATTCATTTGTCTGTGAATGGGCACCTAGGCTTAGCTATTGTGAACCTGGTTATGCATGTAGGTATTTCTTTAGTATGTTTACTTTAATTCTATCACCAAGGAGTGATATAGCTGGGTCATATGGTAGTTCTGTTTATAGTTTTTTGAGGAACCTCCATAATGATTTTCATAATGGTTGTACTAATTAACATTCTCACCAACAGTATAGAAGCATCCTCACCAGCATTTATTGTTTTTTGTATTCTTGATGATAGCCATTCTGACTGGCATGAGGCAGAATCTCAATGTAGTTTGATTTACATTTCCCTAGTAGTTAATGATGTTGCACTTTTTTTTTTTTTTTTTTTTTTTTTTGTCTTTTGAGACAGGGTCTCCCTATGCAGGTCAGGCTGGCTTTGGGCTCACTTTGTAGCCCAGACTGGTCTCAAACTTGCAATGATCCTCCTGCCTTGGCCTCCCGAGTGCTGTGGTTACAGGCATGCACCACCACGCCTGGCTGATGTTGCACTTTTTAAATCTGCTTATTGACCATTTTTACTTCTTTTGAGAAGTGTTAGTTCAATTCATTTGCTCATTCATTGATTGAGCTATTTGGTTTTTTTGGTGTTACTTTTTTTAGTCCTTTATATGTTCTAGATATAATCTTCTGTCAGAAGAGTAGCTGGCAAAGATATTCTGCTGTTCTGTAGGTCGTCTGTTCAGTTACTTGTCTCCCTTGCAGTGGAGAAACTTTTTAATTTGATATAGTTCCATTTATTGATTCTTGCTATCATTTCCTGTTCTGTTGAGGTCCTACTCAGGAAATCTTTGCCTGTGCCTACAGCTTCAAGGGTTTCCCCTGTGTTTTCCTTTAGGAGTTTCAGTTTCGGGTCTTATACCTAGGTCTTTGATCCATTTTAAATTGATATTTATAGAGGGTGTGAGATAGTTTCAATCTTCTACATATGAATATCCAGTTTTTCCAACAACATTTGTTAAAGAGGCTATCTTTTCTCCAACATACGTTTTTTACTCCTTTTTCAAGAGTCATATGGCTGTAGTTTCTATGTCCTCTATTCCTTGGTTTACATGTTTGTTTTTTGTGGCAGTACCATGCTATGAGTAGTTTGTTTGTTTGTTTGACTATGGCTTCGTAAAATGATCTGAAATAGGGTATTATATCACTAACCTTCCTTTTTTTGGTTAGGGCTGCTTTGACTATTTTGTGTCTTTTGTGTTTCCATATGAGTTTTAGGATTTTTTTTTCTAGTTCTATGAAGAATACCATTGGCATTTTGAGAGGGTTACATTGAATCTGTAGATTATTTTGGTAATATGGTCATTTTAACAGTATTAATTCTGCTGACCCATGTACACAGGAGGTCTTTCCATTTTTTAGTGTCTAGTTTCTTTCTTCATTGTTCTGTGATTTTCATTGTGGAGATAGATCTTTAACTTCTTTGGTTAAGTTGATCCCTAGGGTTTTTTTTTTTAAAGCTATTGTGAATGGAATTGTTTTCCTGATTTCTTCCTCACCTAGTTCATTATTGGTATATAGAAAAAGTTCTTGGTTATTTTAATGTTGATTTTTGTATCTTTAGCCAACAGGTTTTGTTTTAAAGCGCTAAGAAGTCTTACAATTCAATAAGAAAAAAATTAGTCACAAAAATAAAGAAGATACATGAACATTTTTTCAGAAGATAACATACAAATGACAATACACATTTGAAAATATACTCATCTTCATTAATAACTGTGACAATGCATGTTAAATCCACAGTCGAAATAATTGTTGGGGTGTAACCTAACACCTAGCCAAAAAGAGGTGGGAGGCATATTAAAACATTCATAGCATTATTTACAAAATCCAGAGCCTGAAAATAACCCAAATGTTTCAGTGAGAGAATGCATTACAAAACTGTTGAACACAACAAAAAGTTTGCTGGATGAATCTCTTGAACACAAAGAATACATTGCATAATTGCATTCATATCAAGTTCAAGATCAGGAAAAAAATAATTTATGATGTTAGAAACCAGATTAGTATATATCTTTGGAGAATTGTTTTGAAGGGTATAAAAGGAAACTCCTAAGGTTCTGGCAGTGTTTTATTTCTTGACAGGGCCTTGGTGATGTGGGTGTTCTTCATAAGTCTATTCCTCCATATACTTAGGATTTGTGTATTCATGATATACTTTGATGAAAAAACATAAAAATAGTTTATGAGCTTTAAAAAATTACTGAAATATTTTGCGGGCATTGACTCATAACTATCATTGATAGTCAGTGTTGATTTTCCGCTAAAAATACATCTTAACCCATTTTTGCTTGGTTCAGGGGACCCAGTTCCTTCCTTCTTGTCCTCTCCATGATGTTATATTCCAGCATCTGAACTGTTTCTCTCAGAGAGACTGTTTACTCTGCTGCTTACTGTTCCGCCATCTTTAGCTCCTCCAACCCATTTTTGCTGAAGAGGGCAGTTTTTTGAAATTTTACATGAAATTCATGTATGTTACTTAGAAAAATTAAAGGACCAAGAATTTGAAGAGAAAAAATTGCATTATCTTCCATTGTAATGGGCATTCCAAAACTAGACTAGGCATTGAAGGGTAAATTCTGACTAGGCACATATCAAATGTTCAGTAGTCACATGATTACCTTGTTAGCCCTTGCAAAAGTGTGACTCCATCATTTTGGAACTTCTCTGGGATTAGATTTTCTTTCAGTCTTTCATTGAAGTGTTAGGACGAGCAGAAGATTGTTCTTCCCAAGGAACTCATCTTAATTATACTGCTACATCTTCATTTTTATAGAATACAAAGCAGATGATTGTTTTTGTATGCATGTTCATAGGATACCTAATACACCATTATTTTAGATATTTATACTCACTGCTTTATTACTTCTTGCTTTATTGCTTATTCTTGTTATGGCTGCCTTCTTTTTTTTTTCTGAGACCAAGGCGTATTAAGTTGGCTAGTGCTGAGATTGTAGGCCATGCACCGCCATACCTGACTGGACCCCACATTATAACGCCTAGATTGGCGTTGCCTGTGAACTTTTTTATAAATGGGCTATATAGTGGTATAGTGTATATTTTTCATACTAGCTTTTTTGCTTGGAATTGTTTGCAGTGTTCATGCGTACTATTGGTCATAGCTATCGGTTTCTTTGTATAGCATTTCATTACGTGAAAATAACCACAATTTGTTTTACTGATTAAGAGGAACATGAACACAGAGTATATTTGCAGAGTCAGTACATTTACTCAATGAGAATATTGAATAACAATGTTTACTAAAGAACTATTTTGTGTAGAAGATAGAGAAATTTTGTTTTAAGCAACAACATTTTAACAAGAGCTGAAATTCAGTCTTTTGCTACCACTGTCCATTGCCTCAGCTACAGAATGGGTATAATAAAATACTCACTACTAAAGTTCTTATGAGGAACAAATAAGACAGCACATTTAAAGTACTTTATTCTAGTTCATGATATGTAATAGGCACTCAGTATATATTGGCTAGTATTTTTTTTCCAATTTTTTTTATTAATACATGTTTGTAGTACATACTGATTGCATTCCTCATGGGGAGTTGGTACACATACAACGCATAGTTTAATTCTTTCTTCAGCCTCTTTCTCACCCCTCTTGCCCTCTTCCCTCCATCTCTTGGTCCCCTTCCCTTTGGCAAGAAATCTACCTCCCTATTTTGTATTATCTATCTTTTATTTTGCCTAGTATCGACCATGAGACTTTGTCCATAGTTAAGCTCTTAACTGTTTTCCTCTCTTTCTGCCCTTTCTTCATGTTGCCTTCAGTAAGTTTCTACCATACATATCTGATCGTGTAATACTACCTCTTTGATACCATCTTTTCAACTTTAAAAACCTTTGTGCTTTCCCATGTCTGATCAAGAAAATCTCAGGTTCACGGATAGCACGTAGCACCTTGCCATCTGACCCTAACTCTCCTTACCAAGCCATCTTTGCCTTGACCATCCACTGGGGTGCAGCCCAAATAGTTTTATTTTGCTGCGTGTTGCTTGTGTTCTTCCTTCTGTCTGTATTTTCTGCAGTAGGCCTCACCTCCTCCAAGGACATTTCAAAGTTCTTTTTATTCTTCCCAGTTAGAGTTTTTGGTTGCTGTTTACTTATCTCTTTTTAGCATTTATCACCATATTAAAGTTAACCACCTATGTCTTAATCTCTGACTAACTTGTGAGTTCCTTAAGAACAGAAACCATAACTCATCCTTATATCACTACCTAGTAGATATACTGTAAAAATGTGTTGAAATGATGTATTGAGATCTGATGTGATTTTACTTTAATTTCAATTTGCTTTTATTATTTTAGGTTCTTGGCCTTATCCAGAATATGAGTGTTTTCCAGTGTCCAAAATGTAAACACAAAACTCATATTTTTGGTGCTGATGGTGCAAAGAGGCTAGCACAGACCCTTGATCTTGATGTCCTGGGTAAGACCATAGAATATTCTTTTACAATGCAAGTTTCAGAAGAGAAATGGAGATGGGGCTTGGTGAAAAAGAGCATCTCAATTAGTTGCTTTTGGCTTTGTCAGTTCTGTTAGTCTACTGCCTTTCTATGTGTTTATTTTTCTTTGACTTTTTAAAATAGGTCTTTCTTACCAACTATGATAATAATCTTTACTTTAGATAAAACCCATACATTTGAGAAGAGAATTTTGTGGTTCAAGTACATTGTAACCGTATTTGTGGTCCAAGTGATTTGAAGCCATATTTTATTTTTATTATTATTTTTTATTTGGAAAAGAATACAGTCAAACAAAACAAAACAGAGTAAAGTCAATCAAAATAAGGCAATGAACATGGTACATGACTTTTAAACAGGGTAAAAAGCAATTGGAAAGGCTAACATAATGCCTCTCGTTATCTGCAGTATACCTGCCTATACCATCAGGGATGAGTAAAATCAAACAAAATACAACAAACTAAAACAGTAGAAACAAAACAAAACATAACAAAACAAAACAAACAAAGCAAAACAATGTAAACAATACAGAATTTCAAGATATTAGCAAAACAGCATTGGCTACCATAATATTTGTTATCTTCAGAATAGTTGCCTACACCTTCAGACATATTACAATCAAACCATACAGAATAGAGTAAAATCGATCAAAACAAACAATGAAAGCCATACAGGGATTCTAAACAAGATAACTGGACATCCTCGATGGCTGCAATTATATATTTTGTTACCTTTAAAATAACTGTCCATGTCCTCAAGTATAATAAAATCAAACAAATCAGAATAAAATGAAACTAATCAGAACAATGAATACAATCTGAATTTCAAATCATGATAATAGATTAATAGTGGTCATTTCTTTCCCTTTTTAGATAATTCCTCCTGTTTGACTTTCGCAATATGTTTTGTGCATTTTGGATCCCACTAACACCTTTAGTTTGTTATGCTATGGAGACAACACAACATTCACCCTTGTGACTCTGAACCATTACATCCATGAGCACTATTACCAGTTGCCTCTATCTACCTACAAGAGCCTTGAGGTTATCTTCTTTTATAGCTGAGTAGGTTTCCACCCCATGAAATCCCATGTCTTTCTTATCCATTCTGCAATTAATGGGCAGGCTACCCCTATTTTTTTTTCTGGCTCCCTGTTACATAGGGCATTGTTCTCTCTCCTTTGACTTTCAGACTATGAATTTTCTTTCTAGCTAAATGTCTTTCTTGCATAGAGCATATTGATAGATCCTGTCTCCTGATCCACTATGCCTCTGTTTCTTTCTATTAGTGCCTTGAGGCCCTCTTGCACTGTATTGTCTCTGCCATGCTATTTTCCTGCCATTGGCTCCCTAGTTTTCCTCTCCATTCAATCGACTGGCCCCACTTGATGGTGCCCCTCTGACATTGTTCCTGAGACCGTGGTCTTTTTTCTCTCTCTCTAAAATGTCCTTTAGTAATCTTTGTAGGGTTGGTTTGGTGGTCATGAATTCCTTGAGTTGTTGTTTGTCATGAAAGTATCTTGTTTCTCCATTAATTTTGAAGGAAAGTTTTGCAGGGTCCATCAATCTGGGTTGGAAGTTGTTTTCTTTCAGGACTTGCATTACTTCACTGCAGCCTCTTCTTGACTTGATGGTCTGTGTTGAGAAGTCTGCTGTGATTCTGATGGGTTTTCCTTTCTAGGTGATCTGTTTGTTTTCTCTAACAGCTTTTAATATTGTGTTCTTAAGTTGAATTTCTGGGATCTTGATTATTATATGTCTGGGTGTGGATTTGTTTTGGTTATGGCTAGCTGGAGTTCTCTATGCCTCACTTATTTGAATGTCATATTCTTTTTTTATGCTTGGGAAGTTTTGATAAATTATATCTGTAAATAAGGTCCTGATGTCATTTGTCTTGACACCTGCTTCTTCACTCACATTTTTAATTCTTAAATTATGCATCTCTGAGTTGTCCATCAGCTGTTGAATTGTTACTTCCTGAGACCTTGTTATTTTTAAGAGATCTTGCCTTTCACAGTCATAGGCTGCAATCCTGTCTTCAAGCTTTGAAAGTCTTTCTTTAGTATCCTTCATGTCAACATGCCAGCTATCGAATGAATGTTTAATTTTCTGGATAGCTCTTTGAATCTGTTTCATACATTCTAAATCTCTCTTACGCTGTTCATTCATGGTGTCCTTCATTTTCCTATGCTCCTCTATTTTTTTTTATCTGTGTCTTCTTTAGAGATGCTTAGTATTTCTTTTATTATGGTTTTCATTTCTTGTTTTACCTGGGATAGACTTTCTGTTCTAATTTCTCTTATAGCTTCCTGAAGTTGTTTCTTCACTTCAGTTGACAGCACTTCAGACATTTCAGGTGTGCAATTCTCGATCTCCATGTTTTCCTTTTGTGGAATTGCACTGCTTGGGTTGGACCCTAGAGATTGCCCTCTCCCTCTTCATCTTGGCATATTCTTGATATCTTCCACCCCTGAGTAGTGTGGTCCCAGGCACAACTGGCCACAACTTCTCTGAAGGTAGACTGTTTGTCTTTTCTAGCCAGTTCTGGCTACGTATATCTGATGTTGGGTGCCTGTGTCTCTGTACTGAACTGGGCCTGAAGCCACCCAGGGTTTGCACGGGAGCAGACCTGATCAGGCCCTGTGAATCTAAGCTTTTTAGCGATATTGTCTGAAAACGTGGGAGCCGATCTCCAACCAATCAGCTTCCGCGGGTCCGCCCACAACCTGGAGCTCCCAAATGACTGGTTTTTCTGGCTTTGGTTCAAGCAACTTCCATGGGTCCACCCATGACCTGGTGCTGACGCCAGAAGTGGGTTGCAGTCTTGGCCCCTGCTGGGCGGGTGTAACCTGCCTGACTCCAAGATGGAGCCCGGCCAATCACTCTCTCCCGTGCGGCGGGGGTGGGGTGGAATTCCAAGCACTCACCAGCAGCCAGTGCAGATCTCTGTGTCTGCCACTCTCATTCACCCATGCACCTCTTCACAGAGACCTCTGGGGTCGACCGCAGCTGCGACCCTGACCGCAGCCGTGACTGCGCGCATCTCGAGGCTCAGCAGGTCTTCTGGCAGGGTGAATCCCACTCCAGGCTGAGGTGCTGCCAGCCATCACCTTCTTCTTTGTTTAAATTCTTTTTATTCTCTTTGTGGGTTTCAATTCATATTTTAGATTCTTCCTTGGTTCAGGGGAACCCACTTCCTTCCTTCTTGTCCTCTCCATGATGTTGTATTCCAGCATCTGAAGTGTTTCTCTCAGAGAGACTGTTTACTCTGCTGCTTACTGTTCCGCCATCTTTAGCTCCTCTGAAGCCATATTTTAAATGATAATCATCAATTTGGTTACTAAGTTGGCCATAAATATGTTTGTATAAACAGGTATACATGAAAATACTGGTTTTGGATAAAATATGATTTTTCTAGAAACCCACAGCAATGTAATGGACATTTTAGGAAACATTTTTTGTTTGTTTGTTTGTTTTGGTTTTTTTGTTTGTTTATTTTGTTCTTATTTCATTTTTTTAATTTCAGAAAGCAAAACAGAAAAAAAGGATAGAAATAATACAGAATTTCAAAACCAAAAACCAAAAAACAACAGTAAGAAATCAACACTAGTTAATACATTCCATATTGTTATCTTGGAAGTAGTTGTCCAGGTTACAATATCTAGGCATAAAAAATGATCAAGTAATCAAACAATGACAGCAAAAATTGTTCTTTTTGATGAACAGAGCTCAGTAATATAGTCATCTGTCTTGCATAATATACATACATATGGTTATCTGTGTAAAACTGCATACATATAATTTTTTCCTTTCTTCCATTTCTCCTTTCCCCTATCCCAGTTGTTCAGGAAACATGTTTTCTTTTGTGAATGACTTTGTGTTCTGGGTAAAGTCAGATATTAGATGGTAAATAGGAACCACATAAAATGAATTATTAATTTTAGATAGTTAAAAAATTAAGATCTCTTGGAGATCAAAGAATTTCAAACCATTCCTTTTTTGTAATTAAGTTTCTAAAAGTTAAATGTGTTATTGTTATGTATTTGCACTAGAGCAGAAACTACAATACCAGGTGAATACTAATGATATATTTTAATACATTGCCATAATTATAGCCACTAATTATATTCTGCAACTATTTTTCATTTAACTAACATAGAAAGTTCAATTATCCAAATCTGCATAATAACATAACAGAGTGACAGTCACTTATATAATAAAGTAAATGTGTGATTATAATGGCATTATTGAATTATGCTGGCAATATTATAATTTTCTAACTTATAAATGAGTGGTATAATTTTGTAAGTCATTTATTTAGAATTTGAAACATTTTGTAGAGAGATCCTCTCATATTTGGAAGTTACATTTCAACCAATAGCTCACAAATGTACAGTTCCCTGAAAATGTATCAGAAACACTGATTACTAATCACAAAGACTGGTTAGTACCATAGACTGCTGTGTCAACAGTGTTGTGGGAAAAGTAATTTATTTAGTTCCCACTCAGCACTCATCCCCTTCTTTTAACGTGATCAGTGTCCCAGAGGTGTCTCCCATGAAGGGAGTAGGGAATCCAATTATGAAGAGGCTAGAATTGGAAAAGGAAGTGAAATCAGAGAGAGTTTTCTCAGCTAAGGCCTTCCAGCTGTTCAAACTAAGAACCCTCATTTGTCCTGTACTAACTTCCTAGCAGCTGCTTAATTTATTTTTATCCTTTGGGTTATGTTTTAAATGATTATTTGGTAAAATGACTCCTCAGAATCTTGTCCTTATTTACTTCCAGGGAGGCTTTATGGTTAGCAGTTAAAGTCTCAGGCTATCTCAGAGAAAGTCCTTTTATCCATTTCGTATCTGAGCTGTGCCCTCACCTCTTTCAGAGCTGGTCCCTTGGAGACATTTCATACCCGAACTGGTCCTTGTTACTCTTTATGCCATTTCTCCTCCCTAGATATGACTGTTAGCATATGACCACTCTCACTATTTTCTAACAAGGGTTTTCTCTTTCACAGTCTGCTATTGTGTATTTGGAGGGTAGAAACAGTGTCAATAGGTGGCTATATAAAGAAGTGTTTACTTTTTTTACTTCCATTTCTGCAATAGAAACTATGTCATCCAGGATTCCTGACTATAATGGTAGTTGATAAACCAAGGGAAAGAACTTGAGCCTAGGAATGTAGCTGAGCGCTTGTCTAGCATGTGTGAGTCCATTGGTTCCCTCCTCAGAATAAGAGAGGGGTAGTGAGGGGAGAGAAGAAGCAAGGAGAGGAGAGAGGGATTTTTTGTGGGCTTCTTGGCATTTTCTACAATTTATTATACCATGTCTGCCCCTGTGACAATTTCCTACGGTCTTAAATTGATCTATAGAATAGACATCACATTTACTGGAAAGCTAATTTTTAAATGGTTAATGAAATATCCATGTATTTTGTCATTTGCTATTAGGTATTAAGGAAAGACTTAAAGAGTTAAGATTGAAAAATTTGCTGACAACAGGAGCATGAAATATCTGTTCCTCTGACATCTACTTCATAATAAATTGTAATATTTTTGCAACATACACTTCTGCATTATTTACATTGCCTGGCAGGGTGCTGAATGACTTATTTATATAAAACACACACACACATTTCAGTAACCTTTGCACAGATTTGGAGTGGTTCTGAGATTGTTGAGTACTATGACACGTACTTAAGACTCCATTTATTGCATTTTAAATCTCAGCCTTTGAAAGACTTCATTTGTGATGGTGTGTTGGAAAGCTGGTACGGGATGATGGGACCATTTTACTCTTAAATCCCATCACCTAATAAAAATATATCCTTAGGAAAGATGCATAACTTCTCCAATGGTAGTCTGTATATTAGAGTTTCATATTAAGTACTTCCTGAAAACTCCTCAAGCACACAAGTTATACATAAAGTAACAGAATTAGTTACTTTAGTGAATTAGTAAATAGTAAACGGAAATAATTCTGTTGAAGAGGCAGATAGTTGAGATAACAGGTCTGGCCTTTATAACCGTTCTCTTTGCTCACTTGTCTGCCAAGACTAGGACGATGATTTTGTTGTTTTTTTTTTTTTTTGTACTATGCTTCTGCATCCTTTTCTCTTTGATTTTTTTTCTTACTGTGCAATATGATATACCTGTATCAGATAGTACAGGAGAAAAATCTCTTACAAATGTCTTCAAACTGGGCTGGGGATTTAGCTCAGTGGTTCAAGCACTTGCTTGGTAAGTGCAAGGTCATGAGTTCGATATCCAGTACCAAAAACAAACAAACAAACAATGTCTTCCAAGCCATTCCTTGCTTAAAGACACCTAGTGAAGAATGAATCAGAGGCCTCATCTCTTACCTGCTTGCTTTCATGTATACTTCTATAGTCACCCTCAAGTTGAATATTTTGTCCTTTAATTTTCTTTTGAAATTCCTTTTTCAGAGATTTAGTAAATTGAGAATAGTTATAACTCAACTTAATTCGAATGAGTTCATGTTTTATTTCTCTTGTTCAAACTGAGATTCTAAATGCCTTGTAAACTTCTCTGGTATTAACTGATATCTCTTGGACTCTTCTAGGAGACATTCCATTACACCTCAGTATAAGGGAAGCTTCAGATACAGGCCAGCCAGTTGTGTTTTCACAGCCTGAAAGTGATGAGGTAAGTTACATGTTTAAATACGTATTTTTATTTCCTTGTCAGATACATACTTTTTGATATGTAGAAGAAGATCAAGCTTATCTGTTTGCAGGACATACATATATAAACAAGGATTAGGTAACTGTCCAAAATATTTTTGATATTCACTGTTTTACCTACTGAGCTGTCAGTGTTGCCTCTAAACTATCAGTTCAACAAATTCACCTGCATAGAATCATCACCTAACTAGTTTTCTCAAAAAGAACACAAGTAATGGGAGTTTATAAAATTCTCATCTTGCTGGCTAGCAATATCTAATTGTTTAAGATTATTATATCTCAGTATTACAAATTCAATTGATTATTATGGAAAGGGAACCTAATGTAAGGAAGTATTAAGTCGGATGAAGGGCATCCAGTTATTAGGGATGAGATCTTCATTGCACTTATTTTAATAAATATAATGGGAGGTTAGATGGAAAGACTGGTAGTGTTTCATTGGCCAGCAACATTGGGTATATGGGTGATAGATTTTCAAAATTGCTTATACATAAAATCTTTGGGTTAGGGATGTGGCTCAGTGTAGTATTCTTGCCTTGGATGCATAAGGCCCTGGTTCAATTCCCAGCACCCCTCCTCCCACAAAAAATCTTTAAGCATAAAAACTTTTATTTCAATCTTTTTTAAAAAGTAGAAATAAAATCACATGCTTGCTTTGGCAGGCCATATGCTAAAATTGAAATGAAACAAAATCGTATTTCCTAAATACTACTTGCTATTTAACTTGAAAACTAGGTTGTCATTTGGTACATCAGGTTTTTTTTATTTGTTTGTTTGGTTTTGTTTTGTTTTCAAGACAGGGTCTTAAACTCATTATGTAGCCTAGGCTGACCTTGAACTTGCATCAATCCTCCTACCTCAGTCTCCTGAGTGCTGGGATTACAGGTGTGTGCCACCATGCCAGGCTGGTGCATCAGTTTCGATGTAGTTTTTGCTCCCCTTTCCTCAACACTCCCAGCCAATCTTCCAATAGTTTTATTTTAATTACTGGTTATAACTTTATAACATTATAATACTATGGTTTTTTTCATGTATAATTATTACACTTTTTATTCTAGTTGGTTTCCTTTGATCTTCTGTGAACTAGGAAATAAAAGGTCTAGAATGGTTAAATCTATAAATAAAGTTAAAAGTAAATGAAGTTAATCAAGTCTTGGATAAATGAAGTTGATCCATTTTGAGTCATCTCTTTGGAGCCCAGAGCTTCTTTTCTTTCCATAGGATCAGCAGTTATGGAACAGGTGATCAAGTTACTGGTAATGTGAGTAGATATAGTATAGTAGTTATCACTGTTCTTTTCTCTGCCTTTTAGGTATTAAATTAATTTCCTTTTAAGTTTTTTAGAAAGATTTCATATATACAAAAACTGTAATTCTTTATTGCTTTCATAATTAAAGTCTGACAGTCCCAACTATCATAGGTATGCTTTATATGTATAGTATATAAAAAGTATGAAAATTGAGAGTTCTTTAAATTTCATACTTTTAACTGCATCCCAAGAACAGCATAAAGGCATCTTATGGTGATTCCTTATGATAAGAATCATTTCCTACTAGTTTATTTCAATTATGACTATTTTTTTGTATTTTTTCACCTGTTCATTATTAGTTTTTTCTTTGAAATTCTCCAAAAGGAAGATTTCAATATATATATATATATATATATATATATATATATATATATATCTCATCTAAAGATAATATGATTTTAAACTGTAGACAGTGCTCTTTGTTGAGTTTTTTGGAGTTACATGTTTTTATAATCTGATCTACATTTGCATAAATACTAGACCCATTGCTGTTGCTGAGTGTCATAGGACAGTTTAAAGCTTTCTGCAAAAGCTTGCTGCAAAAATGGTGAGAATTTCAACTGCATCTCAGCTTTAAATATGAAGACATGATCAATTTTAAGATTTAGACATGGCCATGAAAAGGAAAAAAATAGTGACTTGTACTTCATTCTCTTTTAGTGGAAGATATTATTTCCAACTCTTAGATTGTAGACATTCATTATTATTAATCTTCCTAATAATAAAGATTACAGTATGCCAGACATTGTCAAGCATTTTACTTAAGTCATTTCTATCTTTACAACGACTTAATGCAATATGTAGATGGCCTCCATATGACAAATGAGGAAACTGAGGTTCAGGAAGTTAAATAATTTTCCAGGATTGCAGAGCTGTTAAATAAGATGTGATTAAAAGACAAGTCTTTTCCTTTCAAACGTTGGCTGCTTTCCATTATATCACCTTCTGGGTCCTATGTAAAATTCCTATACTACAATTTCTTCAGAGATTGGTAAAATGGGTAGGTGCACTGAATATATTAATTATCTTACCTGATTCTCAGCATTGTTGTGGGGTAAATACAATAATCTACATTTTTTCCAGGTGAATAAGCACAGGTTCATTTCCATTAAGGAATCTTGTTCAAGATAGAACTAAAAGCCAGTTTCATCCCCAGCTCTGATAGACAGTCCATCCATTCTCTTCCCAATGCAGTATGGCTTCATTCCCCAATAATTGCAAGGTTAGTTCAATGTCTGTGTATTGTGTGTATTGCTGGCATTTAGTTCAGCTCCTTTTCATAATATCACAGAAGTCTGGAGAAGAAACTGAGAAGACTCTGCCCATCAGGTTCTTGGTATGCACAGGTGTAGGGCATAACACTGAGGATCTTAACCTGAGTCTGACAATATCCTGAAATTGTATCCGTAATGTATGAAGGTGCATTTTTCTGGGGAATGGGACAAGCGGTTTGTTAGATTCTTCAAAGGAAATCTCTACATGGAAAGAAAAGCCCTGAATCAGAGCCAGCAGTTTCATTGCCAAATTTTTCACTTCCTATATGTAACTTGAAGCAATTTCCCTAACTCCTTTAACCTTTGTCTCCATTTATAAATTGATATCATAAGAAAGATTAGATGAGATATTGTGAAACTACTTTCAAAAATGCCAAATAGAATGCAACTGCACTTATTACCTTCTAAAACTTTCTAAGCTATCATGACACGAAATGTCTTTCCTCTTCTGTTTATTAAAAGGCTGAGTGCACTTATGCCCTTCTCCTGACAGAGCACTAAGTAAATGTTACTCTTTGATGGCATTTAAAATTTAGGAAAGCAGAATTTGAATTGTGAAATGAGAGTAGAGTTCCTGGCTTCAACATTAAAAATGTTAGGAAGCTGTGATTCATTCCTGGAATCAGGATCCATCTAGTTAGTTTTATGATGAAGTTTGCCTGGTGCTAACCCTCTTCCCTTTTCCCTTACAAACTCAAATGGAACTTCGCTCTCAGAAGGCAGTCACAGCCCTTTTAACAGATCCTGTGGTATCTGTGGAAGCCCATTGCCATTCTACTCACGTGAAGGCAGCATTAATTTGACAGCATAAATTTCTGCAAAATATGATATAAATTATAAAATTAATTGTTAATCGTTAACCTTTTAGCCTGACACTTTTTATTGTTTGCTTTTAGAGACTGAATCAGAGACAAAATTACTAATCACCAGGAGTTTATTTTTCAGTGTTTGTCTTCCTTCTTATTCCACCTTCTCCTTTCCATATTTCTTTACTTCCTCCTCAATACCAACTGTCAGAACTCTATCTTTTGGCCCATAAAATTTAGGCAGCAGAGATTTAACTTTCCCATTAACATTTAACTTTAAGAAAGGCAAACGCTAGGGAAGGCAGTGGTCAACTTATGAATTGTGAAATTTTGAGATACCTTGGAAACATTGGAAGGTCTAGTGGTACCAATTAAAAAGCATTAGCAAGTTTATGATTACCCAGAAAATATGAAAAAACTACACATATGCACTAGTTAAGAAGCAGAAAGAAGTGAAATTTCAAATGTGAGTAGTGTAGCAGCTGGAGAAAACAATAGAAGAGTGAGAAAGTAGATACTTAGAACTCTTAAATTCAATAGAATTGTTTCATGCAGACTGAATTGTAATTGTTGATTAGACTAAAAATATCTATTCTTTGACTGAGACACAAGTAATGGACCCATGTGGTTTGATCCTTTTCATTAAGTAAAGTATTAGCATGCAGAAAGATGTGCTATATAAGATATTACTCATAAAGACTTTCTAATATAAGAGGAAATTTTATTTTATAATTTCTAAATTATCACCTCAGAGTTTTAATATGAAATGGCTGTGCATGATAAATTTGAGCTTCAAATATTAAAAAAAAAAAGAAACTTCCATAAAATTTCTTGCGCTTCAGTTACCATTGATCCCTGTTGCTTGTTAATGACAGAACAGACAAATAGTGTCCATTTAGAGGCTGTATTATCTGTGCCTCTAAATGGCCTTAAAAAAGACCTACAGTGGGAAGGATGTTAGTCTATGTAGAGTTGAGTAGATGAAAGAAAGGAGTACTAATAGTTTGAGAAATCTCAGTTGTATCTTTTACATATGATGTACAAACTGTTATCAAAATTTACAATGAATATCTTAAAATGTATTATGTTAAAAGACACAATACCTCTAATCCCCCCTCCTCAAAATACTCCCCCTTGCTTCAAATACAGCCTGTCATTCTTTCCACCTTCTGAAGCGGTTCTGGAAGACCTTTTTGTATCTTTAATAAGGTGTAGTACAATAACATGATGAATGCCACTGCCAAACGCCATCCAGCAGAAATGCAGGCTCCTAAAAACATAGTGTGTCCTTATCTGCCTTATTTGCCGAATGTGGTGCTATGTGTCTTCTGACTCTTCCCCAGAGTCAAAATGACCATGAAAGATAAACATTTCAAATCGATTGAGAACATCTGAGGCCATGATGACAGAGCAATTAGAGACATTCTAGAAGAAGGACTTCCAGAAGTGCTTCAGAAAGTGGCAAGAATAGTGGGATAAGTGTGTTGCAAGTAAGGATATTTTGAGGGGAGTTCATAACAAACAATATATCTTTTTCTGTAATAAAATTTTAAAAATTTGAATATTCACCATATTTTTCAAACACCTCGTATGTGTCACCTTCTTGCTAGTTATGGTTTAAACAAAAGGAGTAATTTAATTATTCCTCAAGTGGGAATAAGGTGTAAGAAGTGTGGGTACGAAGGAAGTAGTTTTAAAACCCCTTAAAACCTTGCAGCCAGACACTATTATATCACTTATAGGTGTGGAAACTAGAATGGTTAAGTGTGTTGTGCAAGGCCCCTTAGCAAACAAGTAATGAATCCAAGATTCTAAATGTGATCTGACTTCGAGGGCCCAACTCTTTCCCAGCAAGCAGTTCTGCTTCCATTTTGTATCATTCTATCACATGGATTTGCCAACACAATGCTTTGCATGCATTAAGAACCAAAATGTATTTGCTGAAATGATATGGCATTGGCTGAAAAAATTGTTTCCAGTTTTGTAGAAATTAAACTGTTTAAGCACTTTCAGTGATTTCTCAGCAAATGACAATCTGTAACCTTGAGTGTGATTTATTGGAGATTTCCATTGAAAAGCAAAGTTAAATATGACAAATGTGATTATTCTGTAATCATGCAGAATTTTTTAGTATTCTGATAGGTTTATGTATCTAATTTAATGGGGATAAGTGCTAAGAAACTACAAAGTGATGTCCTTTCCTCAGCTCGCTTTAATAAACTTTAATTTTCATCACAAAATATTAGACATAAATACTTAGAATAGCCACTGTGAGATAAAAGCTGTTTATAAAGATACATGATTAAAAACTAGCATGTTAGATGTGAGAGAAATAGTTATAATTCATTTCTATTTTTAGGCAGAAACTATTGTTTCTGTCAACTATAATACAATGAAACCACTCTAGACTATGCATTATGATTAGAATTTCTTATGAGTTCCCTGTTTCATATGCAGTATAGTACAAAGACCTGGGTTTTAGAGTCACTTGGATCCAGATTTCTTTGTCTTCCAGACTCCTGATTTCATGTGCTCGAACAAGTAACTGCCAGTTTCTTCATCTGAGTTGAGCTAATGATGCTTGTCTTACATGATTGTGATCACTTTGTTTGAAGTGCTTGGTATTATAGGCATTCAGTTAAAAAAAATTAAAGCCCTATTCATCTTTTTAGAGCTTTTTAAAGGACTTTTAAAATGAAGTTTTAACACTTTTGTGATAAAATGAAACATGGCTCAGCTGTTAGGGCTTGGAATAGTCTTTAAAAAGGAAAATGTGTGAAACACCCTTAAATCACTTCACCAAGTCAGCAAACAGACCTCAAATATCTCTTTTAACTGTGGAGTAGGAGTTAGTCAGCTTTGGTTCAAAGCCCAGCTCATTACCTACTGGCAATAATGCTTAAACAGACTTCGCCTTTCTGGATCTTTTCTTTGTCTATTAGGTGATAATGGCAGGTTTAACTCCATGGTTAACAGTGCAGATAAAAGAAAATACTTGGTAAATATTAAGTGCTCAGTAAATTTTGACTGTTATCATTATTAGTGATAGCAGTATGTGTGTAAGTATATCTGTGTGGAAATTAGTGGTAGTAAAAATTCTTACTATTATGTTTTATAATTGTTTCTTATGAATGAGGCAGGGGAAGTAAGTAGTATTTGTATTGAAATTATTTAAGAGACTTCTTAGGGCATAAATATCGTAATCATTATCGTAATGTGGACATGTGGGCATTGCAGTAGTTTGTGGCCTGCTTTGTGGCTTGGCAGTTACTCTTAGTAATTCACTGCACTGGGGAATCCAGAGATTAAGAGTGGAATGACTGAATCAGAAATTCTTGCCTGATACCCAAAATTTGCTAGACCAAAGTGTATGAGTGCTCAGTGCTAGTACTGCAAACTATTCTTAGGAAAAAAGAAGAAAGTACTTTCTAAAGATAAACCAGAGGGTGATAATAAATAATCTTCCTCAAAATGACTAATACTTCTTATGCCAAAGAAGTTTCGGCACTAAGTTAGGCTATCAATTTGTCAGAGGAGAAAGGTATAATTTTTTTGCAACTATACTGACTTGCTAGTTTGCTGATATGAGGACTAGAGTTTGAAAAACAGTATTCTCTGGTACTAAATGTTTTTTCAGAAAGTTACCTTCCAAATAATTACCCTTCAAATCATCTAAAATTCTTTCTCTCCTCCGCGTGCAATGTACACAGCATCATCTTCTCCTGATGGAACTTCCTCCTCTCACCTACTTCCAAATGCAGCAGGCATTCTTGACAACCATTTACAAGTCACTCAGTGTCATGGGGGAGACATATAGAACAAATGTCTTTCCCTTTTCCAGGCCAAAGCTTACCTGAGGATTGCTGTAGAAGTGGTAAGAAGATTGCCACCGCCTCCAGAATGATTCCCAAGCACGCTGGAAATTGACCTGGTACTTAGTAATGAGAGGACCTTCAGAAATAAGCAGTGTAGAAATAATAGCAGTCATGAGTTTTTTCTTTCATTTCTAGGGAAATAATGTCTCATTTTCAGATCTGATTTGCTATGGTGTGACTCAAATAAAATTTTCATGTATCAATGCTAACTGCTATATTTAGGAATTTTTTGAAAGCTGATATGTTAACAATTGCACTCAATTGTGTTTTATTTTATTGAACTACCTCTTGAGGAATCATGATTTTATGATATTACTGTCCCAGTTTTTAAGATGCTTGTACTCTTGGCAGGACCAAAGAATTAGTTATTTAAAGAATTTACTAACTTTATGTATGGATATGTATGTGACACCTCCCCAGCAGGCAATTTTTTGTTCTGAGTTTGAGTCCTGTCTACTATCTTAGACATGTTCTTAATAAAGAACTTCTTCATCTAGATTCTGCCCAGACTTAATGAGTCTGAATCTCCAGGGGTGGAGCCTGGACATGTGTTTTTAACAAGGTCCCCATAATTTTGATGATGCTTTGGCTTATGATGGCAATAATAATAATAAATAATAGCATTTATCAGTTGCTTTCTATGTGTCCTTATAATCTTGTATTCACACAAGTTGGGTACTATTACCGTATTCATTTTGCAGCTGAAGAAGTAGAGGTATGAAATGTCACCTAGCAAGCGATAAAGCTGCGACATGAACTTGGGAGATTGGGTGCAGGACTCTTCCCTTTTTATACTAATGTGCATGTGTTAATTTCAAAAGAGGTATCTCCCATTCACGGTGACCATGAAATCCACTCCCTTCCTTAGGAACATTTCGTAAAGTTCTTATTTTAAGGAGCATACTTTGAAAAACATGTGTCTTGACTCACTGAAACTCAGAGTTAAGGACTTTGCAAGGTCAGGTAGCAGATAGTTAAAAGCTGCAAGTACTGATAAGAGTGAGTCATTAGTTAATCGTCAGTTATAAGAAAGTGATCTATGACCTTTGGAAAATCTTTTGATGTCCTTTGCTCTGTAGTTATCAGCCGGAAAGTTACATAAAGAGTTGCACATCATTATATTTTCACATAAAAACCCTTACCGGGATATTGGTAGCAGTTTCACATGTAATAGCCAAGACAACCCAAATTTTCTTCCACATGTGAATAGTTAAACAAATGGTGACATCTTGTTATGGTTTCGATCTAAAATGTCCCTCACTGTTCAGAGGTGGAGCTTTTGGAAGGTGATTGGAACATGGGGACACTTACTCATCAGTTGGTTAATCCATTGCTGAATTCACAACTAAGTGTGCTGTTAGGAGGTGCAGGCTGGTTGGAGATGGGTCACTGGGGGCATGACTTGAAAGGGTATATTCTTGTCTCCAGCTCCCCCTGCCTTTTTTCTCTCTACTTCCTGGCTGCCACTGAAGCGAGCATCAGTCCTCCACCATGACCTTCCACCATGCTGTTTCTGCCTTGGAGCCAGCCAGCCATCATCTGAACCACTGAAACTGAGGCAAATGAACCTTCTCCTTTACATTGTGCATGTCAGTTATTTTGTCCCAGCAATGGGAAAATGAATAATACATATTAATACCATGAGATATTTCTCCACAGTTAAAAAATAAACAGCCCATGGATACATGCAACAATCTGAATGAATTTCGGAGAATTTTTCTGAGTGAAAAGGCTAACATCAAAAGATTATGTACTATATAATTCTATTTATGTAATATTCTTGAAAGACAAAATTATAAAAATGGAGAACAGATTAGTAGTAGCTATGTTAAGGAGAGATGGGGATGGAGGGAATTGAGTGTGGCTATAAAAAGGCAACATGAGGGAAACGTGATGGAAATATTCTGTATCATGTCTTTTGATGTCAGTAAATACTTGCTTGTGATATGGAACTATAGTTTTGCAGATGTTACTAGTGAAGGAAATTGTGTTAGGGCACATGGGTTCTCTGTGTGTTGTTGCTTACAATTGAATGCACATGCACAGCTATCTCAAAATAAAAAATAAAAATTCAATTAAACATGCACTGCTGTATGTAAACTGAAATTATTTGGACCACATTATCCTTACTAATTCATACCATGAGTAAAACTTCTGTGAATACTCACAAATCATCATTCATCATTGAGAAGGAGGTAATGACTTAAAGTTGCAGATATTTATTTGTTTTTACTGCCCTTTTAGAAAGGGTACAATATAAATGAGCGAGGACTTAAACCAAACTTTGGAAAAGCATGATTTATGTAAGCTTTAAGTTGCGTGTCATGACTTAATACATCTAATAGGAAAGTGGGATAGTCTTTGCTTATGAATACACGGCTTGGAAAAGACTCACAGCCTTCACTCAACTAGCATTTTCAGATGCTTTGGGGAAAACTACTGAAAAACTAAAATTAAAAAAAAAGTGATTGGAGTATATGTCAGTCTTGCTTTAGAGCCAAGGATTGCAAGGCACAGTGTTCTGTGCCTGGAACTTCAGCTCAGGAGACCAAGGAAGGAGGATTTCAAGTTCAAGGCCAGCCTGGACAATTTAGTGATACCATGTCTCAGGAAAAAACAAAAACATGGAACTGTCTTCCAAGCACAGCTAGTCTGTTGTTAAGAGGTAACACTCCTCATTCTTCACATTCCACAGAATGTAAAGAAATTGTTCCTCTATTGAAGAGGGAAAGAAAATTTCCTCACTCCATTCCAAGAAAGGAGGAATGACTTGTCTTACAGAAAAGTTTCTCCCCAGTGCCTCTGCTTTTCACCCCAATGTGTTCTGCATGTCTTTGATTTCAGCCAAATTCTAAGATTTCTAAGGCAGGCTGCATGGAAACCTGAGGCTGCTCATTTCTGTATTGGACATGAGTGAGCAAGTTCATCTAATTTAGGTGAGACTATTTGGTATCCCATTGTGGTCATACGTCCTCCACTCCAGCTCTTGACAGTAGTAAAGCTAAAATTTTTTATTTTATCCAAAGTCTCCATCTCTCATTTCAGAGCCTCACTCCCTCTAGGACTGCCCCCTACTCTTCCGTAATTCTACCTTCGGTGTAAATTAAATGTCTGTGTTTTTCTGGATCTATTGCTGGGGTCTCTGTTTCATTGGTTTATTTGTTTTTGCTCCAGTAACTTTTTTTTTAACCATCACTTTGTTCTTCAAGAATGTTTCGGCAATCCATGATTCTTTATTTTTTCATATCAATTTCAAGGGTGGCTTGGGAAGCTCAAAAGCAGCAACATAACTGCACTTATAAGGAAAAGCTAGCAGAACATGGTGGCACATGCCTGTAATCCCAGTATGCCAGGAAGCTAAGGCAGGAAGATTGTAATTCGAACCTAGCCTAGGCAACTTAGTGACTGTGACCCTGTTGCAAAGTTTCAAAAACAAAAACAACTGAAAAAAAAATGCAGGGGAGGGGAACTGGGAAGGAATTCCTTAGTGGTATGTATCTGAGGACGTGAGCAGCTGCGACTGGGAGGAAATCACAAAGTCCTACTTGAACCTTTCTGCCCTGTAAAACAAATGCCATATGGGGGGTGGGGAGATAATGCAATAGCAAATCTTCTAGACCTTGGCATAGATGAAGACCTGTTTTGACCAGAGGAAGAGAAAATAGAACAACTCTATTCCTAGTGGAGGAACAGGAAGTCATTTTGGATCCAGGCCATTAAAGATATCCTGTCACTAGGGGAGCAGTAGGATCTCTGAGAAATTCAATTGCCAAGACCCAGGGACACAGGGCTTGTAAAGATGAGGCTAAACTAGGACAACAGAGAACCTCATGCTCCACAGCAAACTAGCAGGCACTAACCTGCCCCAGCAGTCTGCTTCTAGAGGAGGAGGACAAGATAAAGAGAGAAAATGAATGTTAAAGGTAGGGCAAGAATATTAAGGGAAAAAATTGGCTTTTAACCTAAACACAAATAATACCATAACAACCACAAAACCTAAACAAGATGAACGGACCAGACTTAACAGCCCTGCACAGTAAAGTACTGTCAGAAGATGACGTATGTTCATTTCTAACCATATGCTCTATTTTTATTTTACTCTGTACTCTTCTATGCATGCATATTACCCAATATTTAATAATTTTAAAAATTGGGTTGGGGATTTAGCTCAGTGGCCTAAGCACCTGCCTGGCAAGCATGAGGTTGTGAGTTTGATCCCCAGTGTCACCCAGAAAAAAAAATTTTTTTTTAAATTAAATTAAAAAGAAAGTCAAGGAAAACCAACCCTGTGTCAATAGACAAAGCAATCAACAGAGCCAGACACAAAGATGATCCAGATGTTGGTAATACTGAATGGGAGTTTAAATGTGTGTAACTAATATGTTAAAAGGTCTAATGGAATAGGTGGACAACACACTTAGGCAGATGAATTTTAGTAGAGAGATGAAAGCCATAAGAACAAGTAAAATCAGAGTTAGAAATTAAAAAAAAAAAGCAAAGATGAATGCCTTTGGAGTCATCAGTAAATTTAACATATATGAATCAGTGAACTTGAAGAAATAGGAAGTACAAAAATTAAGGTATAAAAAGTACAAAGTTGCACACACACATATACACACTATGTGAGGAGGTGGGTAAATTGGGGTTTTATAAGGAGAATAGAGGCACATAAGGTCAGATGATATACTTTAAGGAAATAATTAATGAAAATTTTCAAAGACATCAAACCATGAAATTCACAAAGCTCAGAAAGTCTAGAGCAAAATTTTTAAAATCCAGATAGCAAAATATGGAAACTGTTGAAAGCCAGAGAAAATCTTGAAGGCGGTAAAAGAAAAAAAAATTCATATTACATATAAACAACTACAGCAGACCTATATGTATGCAATACGTCAATGGAGTGACACCTTTAAAGTGCTGAAATTAACAGCTGTCAATCAAGTTAAAAACAACATTCACAGGACTTCCGGGAAGATGGCAGAACAGTAAGCAGCAGAGTAAACAGACTCTCTGAGAGAAAAAGTTCAGATGCTAGAATAAAGCATCAAGGGGAGGACAAGAAGGAAGGAAGTGGGTCCTCTGGGCCCAGGAAGCATCTAAAATGTGAGTTAAAGCCCACAGAGAGAGTAAAAAGAAAAACTTGAACAAGGTGGTAGCTGGCAGCACCCTAGCCTGGAGCTGGACTCACCCTGTGAGAGGAGCTGTTGAACCTGGGGATGCATGGTCACAGTAACAGTAGCTGCTGGCAACCCCAGAGGCCTCTGCAAAGAGATGCAGCAGTGGAAGAAAGCAGTGGACGCGGAGGTCTGCGCTGGCTGGCAGTGAGTGCTGGGGACTCAGTCCTCCTGTGGGAGAGAGTGATTGGCCGGGAGACATTCTGGAGTAGGGCAGGATAAGCCCGGGGCTAGGACTGTTGCCAGCTTCTTCCAGCAGCTCCAGGTTGGGTGCGGACCTGCAGAAGTTGCTTGGACTGGGTCCTGCTCCCCTACACATTCCAGAGAGTGTTGTGTGGGTTCCTGGCCAGCTTGGGCCCACAGGCCCTGGCTGGCTCCACTCCTGTGCAGACTCCAGGGGCCCTTGTGAGCCAGTGAACAGCTCGGTCAGGAGGCACAGGCTCCCACCGTCAGATGCCCATGGCCAGAACTAGCTGGAGGGGCCAAGCAGTCTCACTTCAGAGAAATTGTAGCCAATGTTGGAAGTGCCTCGGACCCCATTACCCACATGTATGGAAGAAACCAGGGACATGTCAAGACAAAGAAGGAAAAGGCAATCTCTGGCATCCAACCCAAGCAGCACAAGTCCAGGAGAGGTAAACACAGAAGAGATTGGGAGTTGCACACCTGATATGTCTGAAGTGATGTCAACTGAAGTGAAGAAACAACTTCCTGTGGCTATAAAAGAAATTAGAACAGAAATACTATCCCCGATAAAAGAAGCAATGAAAAAAATAATAAAAGAATTGCTAAGTACCTCTAAAGAAGACATAGATAAAAAAAATAGAGGAACATAGGAAAATGAGGGAAACCATGAATGAACAATATAAAAGAGATTTAGAATGCATGAAACACATTCAAAAAGATATCCAGGAAATTAAAAACTCTGTTGAAAGCTGGCAAAACTTCTTGAAACAAACTGAGGATAGACTTTCAAACCTTGAAGACAGGTTTGCAGCTTATGATTGCGAAAGGAAAGATCTCTTAAAATAACAAGGAACCAGAAAGTAACAATTCAATGGCTGCAAGACAACTCAAAGAAACATAATTTAAGAATTAAAAATGTGAGTGAAAAAGCAGGGGTCAAGACAAATGACATTAAGACCCTATTTACAGAAATAATTTCTGAGAACTTCCCAAACATGGGAAAAGGAAGTGACATTCAAATAAGTGAGGCATATAGAACTCCAGCTAGCCATAACCAAAACAGACCTACATCCAGACATATAATAATCAAGATCCCAGAAATTCAACTCAAGAACAGACTATTAAAAGCTGTTAGAGAAAAGAAACAGATCCCCTATAAAGGAAAACTCATCAGAATCATGACAGACTTCTCAACACAAACCATCAAGTCAAGAAGAGGCTGCAGTGAAGTATTTCAAGTCCTGAAAGAAAACAGCTTCCAACCCAGACTGATGGACCCTGCAAAACTTTCTTTCCAAATTAATGGAGAAACAAGATACTTCCATGACAAACAACAACTCAAGGAATTCATGACCACCAAACCAACCCTACAAAGAATACTAAAGGACATTCTAGAGAGAGATAAAAAGGACCATGGTCTCAGAAACAATAGCAGATGGGGACCATCAAGCAGTGCCAGTCAATTGAATGGAGAGGAAAAATAGGGAACCAATGGCAGGAAAATAGCATGGCAGAGACAATGCAGTGCAAGAGGGCCATAACTATTAATATAGATGGCCTCAATGCACCAATAGAAAGAAATACAGGCAGAATGGATCAGGAGGCAGGATCCATCAGTATGCCCTATGCAAGAAGCACATTTAACTAGAAAGAAAATTCATAGACTGAAAGTCAAAGGAGAGAGAACAATGCCCTATGTGACAGGGAGCCAGAAAAAAAAAGTAGGAGTAACTTACCCATCAACTGCAGAATGGATAAGAAAGACATGATATTTTATGTGGTGGAAACCTACTCAGCTATAAAGGAAGGTAACCTCAAGGCTCTTGTAGGTAGATGGAGGCAGTGAGATCATGCTCATGGATGAAATGTTTCAGAGTCACACAGGTGGATTTTGTGTTGTCTCCCTAGTATAACAAACTAAAGGAGTTAGTGAGATCCAAAATGCACAATACATATTGGGAAAGTCAAAGGGGAGGAATTATCTAAAAAGGGAAGGCAGTGGCCACTGTTAATCTATTATCCTGATTTGAAACTCATATTGTCTTCATTGTTCTGATTAGTTTTGTTTTATTCTATTTTGTTTGATTTTATTAAACTTGATGGCATGGACGGCTATTTCAAAGATAACAAAATATATAATTGCAGTCATCGAATATATCCAATTATCTTGTCTCGAAACCCTGTATTGCTTTCATTGTTTTGTTTTGGTTGATTTTACTCTATTCCGTGTTGTTTGATTGTATTATGTCTGAACGTGTAGGCAACTATTCTGAAGATAACAAGAAGCATTATGGTAGCCAGTGCTGTTTTACTAGTATCTTGAAGTTCTGTATTGCTTTCATTGTTTTGCTTTGTTTGTTTTGTTTTGTTTTTTTACAGGTTTTATTCTGTTCTATTTGTTTGATTCTATTTATCCCTGATGGTATGGGCAGTTATATTGAAGATAACAAGAGGCATTATGATAGCCATTTTTGATTGCCTTTTACCCTGTTTAGAAGTCATGTACCATGTTCATTGCCTTTTGCCCTGTTTAGAAGTCATGTACCATGTTCGTTGTTTTGTTGTGATTGACTCTATTCTGTTTTATTTTGTTTGGTTGTATTCTATTCCAAAGAAAAAAAAATTCACAAGATAAAATTTTTCCAAACAGAAGCAGAGAGAGTTCATTAACAACAAATATATTACAGTAAGTGTAATAGGAAGCTTTTCAAGTGGAAGAAGTAAAATACCAGACAGAAACCTATTCAAAGTAATGAAGATCTCTGAAAATGGTTAAGATAAAAATAAAATACAGGAAATACTCATTGTTTTATTTTTAATCATTCTAAAAGACAATTGGCTAAATAATAGCAGTGTATTATGGGTATATAGCAAATGTAAACAAAATATATGGTAACAATAATTTAAAACATGAGGCTATATTGGGAGTCCACTATTATAAAGTTAACATGGTATGAAAAATGGTACATTACTTGAAGGTAGGTTGAAAAGAATTAAAGCTAAGCATTTTAATTTAAAAATATTTACCAACATTTTTAAAGTAAAGTTAAATAATAAGCCAGTAGTGGTGATAAAATGGAATTATAAAAAGTACTTTATCCAAAGGCAAGCAGAAAAAGTTACAAAAGAAACAGAACAAATAGAAAATATCTAGAAAGATGGCAGACTTTAATCCAAACATTTATAATTTTAGTGAACAAAATTGTTTCAGACATACTAATTAAAAGATGAATGTCCAATTGGATATAAAAGAAACACCTAACCACCATATATTCTCTAAAAGAAAGCCCATTCTCTCTCTCTCTGTCTCTCTCTGTCTCTGTCTCTGTCTCTGTCTCTCTCTCTCTGTCTCTCTCTCTGTCTCTCTGTCTCTCTCTCTCTCTCTCTCTCTCTCTCTCTCTCTCCAGAGCTTCCTTGTGTTTCCCATGCTGCTCTTCAGCTCCTGGACTCAAGCCTCATTTCAGCCTCCCACATACTTGGAACTACAGGCAGGGCCATCATACCTATCTACAAAAATTATTTTAAATACAAAGATACAAATGAGTTAAAAGGAAAAGATATACAAAATAAACACTAATCAAAAGAAAGGTGGAGTGACTATAGATCAGACACCATTGGCTTTGGCATAAGGAACACTACATGAAGAGAGACATTATACAATAATAAAAGTATTATTAGCCAAGAAGTTACACCAATTCTAAACATGTATCCACCTAACGAAACAGCCTTGAAATACAGGGAGCAAACACTGATAGAACTAGAAGTAAATAAATTCAGAATTATTGTTGGAGACTTCAGTACTCCTTTCTCAGGGATCAGGGAACAAGAACACATGATCAGGAAGGAGTAGAAGACCACACCAATATTTATAGGCCACTTCACCCCAAAAGAGCAAAATACGCATTATTTTTGCATGTATGAGGAACATGTGTCAAGATAGACCATGTTCCAGCCATAAAACATATTTAAACATTTAATATAAACCATGTAAAATATGTACTTTTATTGTAACAAAATTAAATAGAATCCAGTAACAAAAAGATATCTCCCACATGTGGAAATAAAACAATTTTAAATGATCATACACCAATGAATCAGAAGGGAATTTATAAAACTTTTTAAAATAAATAAAAATGAGAACAAAACATCAAAATTTGTGGGATGCAGCTAAAGCAATGTTTAGCAATGTTAAAATGCCTATATTAGAAAAGGATAAAGATCTCATGTCAATGAAGTAAACTATATTAAGAACCTAGAGATCAAAGAATGAATAGGAAAGAAAAAATCAGTACAGTTTGAGAAGAAAAGCAATAGACAAAACAATGAAATCAAAAGCTGGTGTAAACATAGAAATATAGATCTGTGGGACAAAATAGAGTATTAAGAAATACACATACCTAGATATGGTAACTTATTTTCAGCAAAAATGCAAGACAATTCCATGGAGAATGGTTATTTTCAACATTATGCTTGAACAATTGGACATCTTTTGAAAAGAAATGAGCCTCATACCTTACAATCCTAAAAAAAAAAAAATTAAAATAGCCTATATAACTAAATGGAAAATTGAAAGCTATGAAACTTCTAGAAGGAAAACATAGGAGTAAATCAAATCTTTATGATCTTCTGTTATGGAAAAATTTCTTAAAAAGACACAAAAACCATTATAAAATTAAACAGAAAGAATTGATAACCTGTTTAGTCGTGCTGTCCTGGCTGCCTTGATGTCCTGAATCTATTCAGAATGTTTACCTTTCATAATCATTTTGACTTTGGGGAAGAGCTGGAAGTTGCACAATGCCAACACTGGTAAATAAGGTGGATAAGGGCACACCGTAAGGTTTTCATGAGCCTTTCTTTTGGATGACACTCAGCAGCAGCATTCACTATACCGTATTTTTTTTTAACACACATACTGTAAAGATAGGAGAGAGGATTTCCCTAAGTGCTTCAGGAAGTGGTAAAAATGATGGGACAAGTAAGTGTATTTGAAGCAAGAGATATTTTGAGGGGGACTAATGACAATGTGTCTTATATTGAATTTTAAAATTTAAGTATTTACTGTAGTTTGCTCACTCTTTGTGTACCCAGGTTCATAGCAGTTTTGTTTATGTATACAAAAACTGGCAACAATTCAAATTGCAACAAAAGGTGAATGTCGAAACAAAGTTTGCTGTATACAGAGGATAGAGTACTCCTCAGTGCTGATACAACAACATGAGTGAATCTTAAAATAATGATACCAATTGAAAGAGGAGACCAGAAAAGGTACAACTTGTATAATTGCATTTATGTACAGCTCTAGAAAATGCAAATTAAACTACTTGACAAAGTAAATTGGTGGCTACCCAGAAATAGGCAGTGGGGAAGAAAGGTATGGATTAAAAAGAAAATGAATAAAGAAACTTCTAGAAGTTACAGAAATACTCACCAACTCGTTTCTGGTAATGATTTCACACGTGTATACCTCAGTCGAAACCAACAAAAGGGTATGGTTTGAATAGGTGCAGTTTTGTGCATCAGTTACCTTTCCATAAAGCTGTAAAAAATCATGCATTAATGACTTGCTTTCTGATACTGGGTTATACTTTTCCTAATATTTTTTGTAAGACAGTAACCCTTGTTATTTATGAACTGTCAAAATTTCTGTACATGATTATTTTTAAATTTCTTTTTCAAAATCTCCCTCTTATTCTCTAGAGGTATCTTTACTGAAAAACTAGATAAGCAGACTCTTTTCCTTTTGCTAGTTCATTTGGCTAGTTAGTTGGTTTGCTACTAACATTTGCAGCTGAGGTCAAAACTTGAAGGATAGTCCACTCAATTATTTGCTGTTTTCTTTCTTTGCCACATCCTACAGTGTGATCTGTAGCACTCAGGAGGCTGAGGCAGGAGGATTGCAGTGAGTTAGATGTCAGCCTGGGCTCCATAGTGAGTTCAAGGCCAGTCTAAACTATGTAGCAACATCCTTTGTGGGGTGGGAAGAGAATATTTGGAGTAGTGGTGTTCAGAGTAGCAAAACCAGCAAATAGCCCAATTGTGTGAGGCTATCATTTGAATGTTTGTGCTCCTCTGTTATCGCTTGGGTGTGATTTCAGTGTCCTCCAAGGGTCCATTGTGATTGGAGGCTTGATCTTGGGGGGACTCTATTGGGAAGTAGGAGAGTCTTTGGGAGACAGGGCTAGGTGTGAGGTTGCTAAGTGCCTTGGAATGTGCCTTGGAATGTAGTTCTCATTAGACTCCTTGGTGGTTCTCAAGAGAGGGTTATAGAAAAGCCCAGCATCCATCCTTCTCAGCCCCTGCTTCAGAATGTGATCCCTGGCTCACTTCTGCCATGACCGGCTACCACAATGTGCTGCTGTGGGAACCTCCAAAACAGTGAACCAAGTAAACTTTTCTCTTTCAAGTAGCCTCTGTCAGGTATTTCATTACAATGACCAAAACCTGACTAATACACTCCCCCATATCCATATGCTGAAATCCCAACCCCCAAGGTGATAGTATCAGGAGGTGGAGCTTTTGGGTGAGTTTTTTTATTAGGTCAGAAGGTTCCATGAGTTTTTGTACTCTCACAAAAGAGCCCCTGGATAGGTAACTGTCCCTCCCTCCTACCATATGAGCTTATAGCAAAAAGACAGACAGCTGTCATAAACCAGAATTGGAACCTCACTAGAAACCAGCATCTTGAATTTTTCAGCATCAGAGCTGCAAGAGATAAATGGTTATTGTTTATAAGCTACCCAGTATGTATAGCAACGCAAACAGATTAAGACATTTGGTGACAGAGAATGGACAAATTCCTTGTAGTAGTCGCATAGTAGAATATTACACATCAGTGCTTTTAAAAAAAAGAAAAAAAGGATCGATCTTAGCAACATAATGTGAGCAAAAAGTACACATTACAGAAGACTATTTACAGTATATCATCTTATAAAGCTGAAAACCAACCAATATCTGGTTTAGCCATTATATGTGTGATAAAATTTTCTTTAAAACCTGAAGGAATGATAAACATTAAAGTCAGGTAAAAATAATTCTGAGGTGTGAGACAGGAGCATGAGGCAAGAAAGGAGCTCAAGGGTAGATGCAATATTGGTAAACTTCAAGTCATTCTTTTTTACATTGGGAGGGTGAGTGGGGCCCTTTCATGTTCTATTTCTTAACTCATTTTTACATTTTTGTATGTGTATGGAAATCAAGTCTTAAAATATGATTTGGAGAAATATTTACATCCTTCTCACACAAACACCATTTCCCTTCCGCAGATGCTTGTTAAATAAATTATGGAACACCCATACAATGGAATATAAAGCAGTTGTTAAAGAATGAAACAGCAGAAATGCTGTGAAAGGAAATGATCACTGGGTTATATTGTTAAAAGGGGAAATGTGTGAGGAATGCTACAATTTTCATTACAGCCCACAAACACATGGTTGCATATGCACGCATGAGGTATCTGTGTCAAATTGGCAAGTGACTGGCAATTATAAATTTTGTCCTCTGGACATGACTTACAGAAGCTGCATGTAGGAAATCAGGTGGTGGCAGTCGTGGTGGGAAGAGAGAAGGAGTAAAGAGGGGGCACTGAGGAACAAAATCAGTGAAACCTGTCACAGGAATACAGCCACAAGGGAAATGGGGGATGGCAGTGAGACTAAACGACACAGCCTAAGGAAGTGAAGTACATATTTTGATGATATAAATGATTGATTGCACAGTGTAGTCTGCCTAACTACTGTTGCCAATATCCAATAGTCTAGAAAGTCATATAAACTACATTTCTAATCTGTAAGTACAACTTATTATTAATATCCTGTTCAAAGTGTGGTCATAAATGGTCACAGCATAGATGATCTTCAGAAGCTCTTGTGAAGTCTCTTTTTGCATGAATTCCACAAAGGGAGGAACCTCTACAAAAGCTGAAATTCTTCCTAATGTGCTCTATATAAAATAATTTTTGACCTTTCATCCCCAGGAGAACTTAATTGATATGTCTTTGGTGGAGTTATGAAAATGTTTGCCTCCTAAGAGTCCTAAGCAGCAATGCCTGAACTCCCCTCCTTTCTGGATATTCTAAGTAAAAGTACTTTTAAGGCAAATTTAGTCTCTGCACATCTACAGTTAAATTTAGCAAAACTGCTCTGTCTTAGATAGTTGAGCTACTGTCAAAAAATATCTTAGACTGGGTGATTTATAAGCAATAGAAGTTTCTCATAATTCTGGAGGCTGAGAACTCTTAAGATTCAGGCATTAGCAGATTTGGTGTTGGTGAAGACCTACTTTGTGCTTAAAAGATGGTGCCTTCTGCCTTCATCTTCATATGGTAGAAAAAGGAAGAGAGACCAGGCTCCCTCAGACTTCCTTTACAAGAGCACTAATCCCATTCTTGAGGGTGGAGCCCTGGTGACTTTAAGGTCTTTAGGGTCCATAAGGCACCACCTCTTCATGCCACATTAGAGATTAGATTTGAACATAAGAATTTTGATGGGACACATTCAGACTATAGTATCCTATAAGCTTTTTCTCCTACCCAACTATTGTATTCTATGTATGAACTTTTGGCATATTTATAGAGTTAGAGTGGCAAGCTTTAAGTTGCCCTATCAATATTGACATGCCCACGATTATACTAATTTTTGTGGAAGTTGCTGACATTCTAACCTAAGAGACCTGTCCACTTTTTTCTCCTTTTCTATCCTCACGCCTGCTTTCTTCAGCATCTCTTGCCATCATTACTCTTCTTGCAGTTTTTGTTTTTGTCAAAATGAAGCCAGGAGCTAGTTGCAAGCAGACATACTGATTACAGTGTTGTGTATGTGACTTTCCACTGTCCTGTTTTCATGAGCCTTGGATGGAATTGTCACCCTCGTCAGTACAAATCAATTACTTTTTGTTGTAGTACTGAGCCTTTGAACATCTGTTGTTCTTTACGTCATTTATGGGACTTAGAAACCCACTTGAAGTTTCTTCTCTCATACCATAGGGATTTTCTAATCTTGTGTGATTTCCTGTGGCCCAGAGATTGTTTCATTTTCCTGCAAGAGGGGAAAAAAAGGATCTAAATGTTTCCTGTGATTGCATAAAGTTTATTTTAGGAACTGAAATCTGCAGTCCTTTTTTTTTCTATTACATACTATTTTACTTGCTAAAGAACTTAATTCGTATAGAATATTGGGTGGTGTTCTTGCCCTTGTGCCAAGGAATCATTTCTCTTATTGACTAGAAAGTTTTGGAATAAATATTGTGCGACCTTCCAATTCAAAATTCAGGCTTGTGGTATTTTGTGGAGGAACAATGCATTGCTCTAAGTTGTTCTCCTTACAGGCATTGCTAACATTTAGATTCAATTTAAAAAGTAGCATTTTTTGCCCTCCTACTGCATTAAGTAGGTTTTATGACTCATGTATATGAAACTACCAACAAGCAAAAATATTAAAACCCCATATTAGTTTATGTATTTTTTATAGCGAGGAGAGCTCTTACTGTCTAGAATTAGCAAGTGGTTGTTTTCTGATAAACCAGGAAGATCTGTCCATCCTAGAGAGAAATTTTCTTTCTTTCTTTCTTTCTTTCTTTCTTTCTTTCTTTCTTTCTTTCTTTCTTTCTTTTTCTTTCTTTCTTTCTATTTCTTTCTTTCTCTCTCTCTTTCTTTCTTTCTTTCTTTCTTTCTTTCTGTCTGTCTGTCTGTCTGTCTGTCTTTCTTTCTTTCTTTCTGTCTTTCTGTCTTTCTGTCTTTCTATCTTTTTGTACAGGGAATTGAACTCAAGATCTCGCCCTTGCCAGGCAGGCACTGTGCCACTGAGCTATATTCTGGGCCCGAGAAATTTTCGTATAAACAATCCTTGTGTGTTTATCTGAAGCTTCTGATTAACTAGTTTAAAGCGAATTATCAAAAATGAAGATCCACAGTAACTCCTTCTTGTTGGTAAAGACCAGCACACAAGAACTCTAGTCAAGTTGGTTTTTATAAAGTGAAACATTGCAAGAAGTCATTGCATCTGAGTGTTGAGGCCAGAGCCTGTACACTTTGCTTTAATTTCTGAATGATGGCTTTATTGTCATATATTTTGAATTTTTTAGTGCCTTGCACTTTTAGAAACAAATGTGTATGTGGCTGGCTTGCACATTTTCTAAGACCATATTTTCCACATGCAGAGTAGGGGCTGCCCCTTCAGTTTTGATTTCACTTCACAACTCTGTTAATAAAAATCTTTGTTGTGAATTAATATTCCTTGACAATTTCTAGCAACTCTAACAGTCTATTATTTTAAGTTATAATGGAGCTATCAGCTCTCATACAAACAAAAGCATTAGTCACTATCTCCAGAATTGGTTTGAGAAAGGAGGAGGATTGATTTCCCAATATGAGAGATCAGATTGTGAGAATAATTTCCTCTTTGTGTGGTTAGTTTATCTGTGGTTGAAAACATCAACATGAATTTCTTTCCTTATATTTTTTTCAAAAATAGGTAAGTCTAAGATACCCATTTTGTTTTTCAGGTGAAGGAAACAAGCTTGGAAAGTTCAATTTGCCAAGATTAGATCAACAAATGAAAAGTATAGTTAGGAATCACGACAAGCCTTTGTTATCTGGAATAGTCCATAGTATAAGTAGGTAACAATTGATGTGACTGAGAATCTATACATATTTCCCTACATTATCCATCTGAATTTCCTTGCTTTAGGTTGTGGAGTGCTAAATAAGAACGTGAAGGGATTCAAGATGACTATGTCAGATGAATTAGAATAAATTTAAGTGCCATCCTGTCAAACATTAATCAAGATATAATTTTGACTTTCATTCATTTCCTATGAACCTCCTCTGAAGGATTTGTTCTATTTTATAGTTTAAAGTTATATTTGGCTCTCTCCAACTTCATTGCTCATGTGTATCTGGTTTTTATAATAGTATTGGGGAAAGTTTTCAACAGAGGTTGGCATCTGGGAGAAATGAGGAGTTTGCTTCTTGATTTCTCCACCATGGAGAGTAGTACAGAGGAAGTGTGGAGTGCTTGAAGTGATTAAATTGGTTGGGCCATCTGGTCATCAAGAAAAGGCTGTGTTTTCAATTTCACAGTGAATAAGAAGTTTATTAAGGAAGGAGAGTAGTTAGTTTAAAAAAAAAAGGAATCATGCTATATTTCTGCTACTAAAAGTTTCAGCTTGCTTAATTACAGAAAAATTCTCTGGTGTAAACTGACTGTAGGTCAAACTCCATAGTGATGTTGTCTGTATCACTAGGAGAACTTGGGGGCCGTGATTTAGAAAGATGAATAAATACACGTGGGTAGCCATGTGCAATGAAATTGCTCCTAATGTTTCTTCTCATCTCATTCAGTTTTTATGGAGAGGAAAAAAATGAGGCACAGGGGTGAATTTTCTCAGAGAAAGGAAAGAAGTCAGAGCACCTGGTTCCTTAAAGTTTACTCCCAGTGTCTCTAACCCAGATATCACCTGGAAAGCCATGGATCAAGTGAAGTTGATTAGCATCCATTCATTCATCTATTTATTACTTTACCTCATGCTTTAAATGTTAAAACTAGGCTCATGTTTTATTTATTACTTTTAAAATAAAGACTAAGCCCAAGAGATGCTAGGGGAGAAAATTGAGAATAGTAAAATAAATCAATGCAAAAAAGCTTATATCTTCAGTGAACACTGAAATTGGAAGTCTGGCAGAGAGGGCAATGGATAAGAGCATGCAAAAAAATGAAGTGCTTGGAGGTGAACCCACCCCTCCCACCTTCTGCATGCTCATCCTTGTCCTTGCCAGTAATTAATACATTTATCTGATGCTACTTGAATCCAACCTTAGAAGCTCAAATCCAGGGATGTGATTGAGATTGAGTAGGCTAAGAGTTTTTAAAGAATTTTTAAAACCTGCAGTTGCACAGAAAAATGCAGTTTGTCTCATTTAAAATACAACCAGTCACTGAATACACAAGGAAATTTTCTCAAACCATTAAGAAACTATTGCCTAAACAGCCAGTGATATGTTAGGAATGCTTGTCAAAATGAGAATTCTTTTTGGATTAATTCGAAGACTCTAGTGCAGAGAGAGAGGAGAGTGGAGTCAAGAGCAGAATATCAGGCAGGAAGATTGGAATGTTCACAGCCTTGAAGATTAAGACCCTAGTCTGCTTCCAGATCATAGACACAGACACAGACACACACACACACACACACACACACACACACACACACACACAGAGTTCCTTGAATAGCAAGTTTATCATTAGAGAATTGTGGCA